>CAJHZI010000529.1:0-107500 GCA_905160935.1 Enchytraeus crypticus
TTTAATTACCATATGGGTTGTACTTCTAAGTAGCATTTTAGAAAACAAAGTCTAGTTCTCGATAATTAGCTTTTTTGATCTAAATCTAATTTGATTTTTATTTAGTATTCTAATTAGATTTTTAACAAGTTTAAAAACAAATTCTAGTCAAGAAATACTGTAATGTTGTTAATTTGGTATAAATTTTATTACTGTATCAGATGACTTATCACTTGGCGTGCAGCTTTGCAACATGGTCCAAATACTGATGCTGACACAACAATGTTGGCCAGTACAATATGTTGAACTTCGTTTTGTGCCAGACTTTTATAAGCAGATCAGTTAGCTTCGTCTAATTGTAATTAATTCATCAATTAATCTTCTTTCAAATCCCAGGTCAACGAAGGTCGGGATACGAATAGACCTTCATTTTTATCCATCCGTTTAAATTTCTGTAGCAATTTCTGGAGCTTAGGCGCTCACCAATCGAATGCCCTTTCTGACGTTGAATTTATTGTAATGAATTAACTCTAATCGTAATTAATTAACATTCTAAAATTTAATATTTTAATTCTACTTAGTAAATGTTGAATCTAATTCACATTCGAATTATTCGTTCTTTTTAACTAATTTGTCCCATCACTATCCAATGAAGTAGTACTAGAACAGCTTATTAAAATTCAAATTATTTAAACTTAGAAGTATATGCTGTATGTATATATGTGTATGATAACTACCGACTTCGCCACTGGCTCCAGTCAGTGGCGAAGTAGGTAAGATATTCGACCGCGGATCAGTAGGTGCGGGTTCAAATCCTAGGCTCGCCCGTCACAGACATCGCTTTCGAGTGAGGAAACTGACGTTAACCTTAGCTTTACTCACCTTTATCTACATGTACACAAGAACTGAACTTCAGGTTTTGGTCTCTTGCAGTCCGGACTCAGTAATTTCTGTCAGACAAAATGTAATTTCCTTCGCAATCAATTTTTGAATCACAGATTTGGATTCTCTTTATAACAATAAAGGTTCAGCCAGGGCAATGGGAGAATATTTTGAGACATGAATTTTTTTTCATTAAAATACATTATTGCCATTACAATTATTTGAAACGTTGAAAGTCCACCTTGTATACATCATGTCTAGAGATGGCATCGTCGAATGTTCCATAGAGATCATTGAGTAGATCAACGACCTGCATAGGAGTCGACTCTGACGAGAGGTTCGTAAATCCTACGATATCAGAGAAGTAAATGGTAACACTGGAGAACATCGTGGGTGGGACTGATCTTCCGTTCTTCAGCTCATCCGCGACAAACCTGACAAAGAAAGGACAATACTTACAATAGATTCATATTAAAGTACACTACGAATATTTAAATTTATTAGTACATGACTGAGTGTTAATATTTATGACTTAGATACACGTAGATACACGTATTTATAACGTAAATACGCGTAGAACTGAAATATATATAAGAGTGATAATAAAAGTATTTAATCGTGAAGACGATATATCGTATTGTGAATATAATTCATTTCTTTTAAGACGATAGCAAGCTATTGAATTTTGGCAGGAAATACTTCTGGAGAAATGATACGGCCGTTATATCTGAATATTGGGACACATACGTACATGTATGAGCATCTAAAATCTCATTTTATTAGTACTACATTTGTACATACGCTTGAGCTAAGTAACTAAACACAGTGAACTGTATATTTTTAAATCAAGGGTACTGCAGTGGTGATATCATATTATATTTTCATGTATTAACTTTTATAGGTCTGAACGTAGTTCATAACAAGAGATAAAACCGAAACAATACTTAATAATATTAGTCATGTGTAATCTAAATGTGTAATCTAAATGTGTAATCTAAAATATTTACTTTGTTTTTAAATTTTGAAGTTTAATTTGTAAAGAATCTTCAAAGTAGCTGACTCATACCGAGGTATCATACTATGTAGAAGTAGGTCAGTTTTCTTCTTTTCATCCACGAGCTCCTCAGTTCTCTTTTCAACCAGTGACTCCAAATTATTGGCGTATTTTTCCAATCTCGCAAGGACATGATCGACTATGTCAATATTTCTGTAGAAATAACAGAATCCGATGTAAACAAAGGAATTCAACAATTAAAGTAACCGTAAATCAACACAAAACTTTCGAAGAAGCGTATGTCAAATGAAATCGACTTTTGTATGAAAATATGAAACCGCATAAAATTGAATTTTAAAAATATATAATATTCAGAACTTTTTTGTTATTATTCTCGACAAACACAATAACATCAATCCCTCAATTGATAATCATTGAAACCATAACATAAAATTAGCGAACATATCAACCATAACATCAATTACCAAATACAATATTCATAGCTTTAGTTATAAAGTATACCTCTAGCAATAGCAGATGAAACAATGTCTAATAGAGATAACTTTTAAAGATAGGACAGGACGTATAGCTATATTTTAAGAAAAAAATCAAATGAGAACACGAATAAATCAAGAATAATGCGATAATAATGGATAACTCTGTGAGTATACATAATTAAATCAACACTAAATACTGCTAACTTAAAATATCACAAATAAATATATGCATTGTACAATGTACATGTATAGTATCACTTAGCAATGAGCAATTTGTCAATTGTATATAGAAAGCGGAGATAACGCCAAAATAATGTTTAATGGTTGGGGAGTGCAAGTTACATTAGTACGAAAGAATATGATTTGTTGAAAAAATACACACATATTAATATTTATCAACAAGCCATGATCGGAGATAAGATTTTAAAATAGGGATTGAATTAAATGCTTTTACTTCAACCGGTATAGTGTTCCAGAACTTAAAATTTATTTACCTTACAATTAATTGAATAGCATAGCCATTAGTTCAATATTAAAGCAATATCGTAATCTATTACCTGCCATTATTTGTTCGTTTAAGACTTTCGCCAACACCCACAAAACTTGGCCGATCTTGAGGTGCTTCTGCCCAACACTGAACGATGACATCCTGTAATTCAGGCATCTCTTGAATGGGAGAAGGAAGGACTGGTCTGAATGGCTGTATTCCTCCGTCAGATGTCCCGATTATTATTTTCTCTAATGCATCTACATGACATGAATTGTATTTGAATAAATTCGATGGAAAATTCTCTGACTAATACATGTACATGTAGATAGTATTAAGCATGAAGGGTCTCAAATATTTTAAAGACTCCGTGACAAACAATTAAGTGTTTTTTCGAATCGAAATATTCGAGGAATACAAAAGAAATAAATACATAGAACTATTCATTTACTTAGGCCCTACTATATATGCATGTTATTAAATTAGGCTGTTAAACATAATCCATATCACTGATTCAACTTGTATATACATGCATACTTTGATTTTAGCTCACATTCTAGACTAATACGACTAATTCTTCTAATAAGATAACTGCTTTCCTGATAAAGTCATTACGCGTTCCCCACATTTAAGGAAAGCTTCATATAGTTATATTTTCAATAAACTTGTTAAAAATAAGCTCTAAACGAATATGCAAATAAATAATTGATATATGTTTAAATGTACTGACTCTATTAGAAATAAATATATCCCAACTAATATAGTCAAGCTATATTGCATATCAAATGTTAGCATGTCAAATTGATACATCATGTGACATTTCTAATAATTCCCCCTCATTGAATCCAAAGTCAAGACTTCATTCAATATGACCACCTTATAAATTCGAAACTATTTTATTCTATTGTAATCTTTCAAAACTTTCGCGCTTTTTGTACCTCTTGGTAATATTTTAAAAGGCTATTTCAAGAATCGTTAGAATTCTTTCAATATTCTACCTCGCACCTCTAAAATTTGAAAATCTTTCGATCATTTGATGTATTTGTTTCTAGCAGTTTCATAATAAACCGCAATTTGTTGAGCTAATGGTCAGCCTAACATTATTTCATAACTCAAAAGGGATTTTGCAATGAAACCTGACCGCAGAATAAATGGAAAGCATTGATATAGCATATGAATAGACCCTTAGTAATATTATACAAATAATATATTCTTTGACCTAGCCAATGAAAATACATAGAAATAATATGAATTTTATTTAACTTTTTGTACCTTTACACGAATCGTCTTCTAAAAAGAACGGCGGAGCTCTATAGACAATCTCTTGGACTACGATAGCGAAACTGTAGACATCTCCTTTCTGAGTCCCATAGTCCGGTCTGACGCTCTGACGAAGCAGCTCTGGAGCAGTCCATAACTGACTGCGATATTTATTTTCAACAGATTCCTCTACATCATTGAATGCCATCTCGTTAGTTAGGCCGTTTTCGTTATTTGAAATTAATGTTTTTGGAATTCTGAACGCAGGGATAACTGGACATGTAATTTTGAGTGACCATCGATTGTCCACTCTACAAGTCAAGCTGCTTAGTTCGCCGTGTGAATGAATGGGAGATTTGTGCAAATACGTCATACCCTGTAATATTGCATGCATGCCCAATACAATAATATTTTATTTAAAAATAATATATATATATATTATTTTTAAATAAAATATATATACATGTATATACATGTATATATATATATACATGTATATACATGTATATACATGTATGTATATATATATATATATATATATATATATATATATATATATATATACTTATATATATATATATATACTTGTTCTGAATAATATTAATTGTGGAACGCCTCGTGGCGCAGTGGTAGAGAGCAAGCCTCTTCAAAGCGAGTACGAGACTGCGTAGCGACGTTTGTTTTTCTCTTCGGAGGAGCGAATATAGACCTAGTCTTGTACACTTGTTGGTGTCAGGCCGCTGGATTGTCGACCATAATGTTCATTCTAGTCCCCTACGTGTCGACCCCGAATAGGGATATAAGGCACGCTAAAAGGAAGTTTTTACTGAATAATATTAATTGTGACTAGTAACTATGAAATAGCATATTTTTACATGTAAGCCTACGCGGATGTCCATCACAAATGACTTAATGTACGATTCCATACCCAATAGCGAAGTCAGGAACGTTAAACTAACTTTTTTGGTGACAGTACAGTAAAGACTTTTGTATTTATTTGCTTATATGTGTTTTACCAAAAGCCCTTTATTAAACTTGACTAACTTACTGGGATGTAATGCTGCATATGCGTGTAGCACATTAGCCTAACTGTAGGCTACATATGTATTAGTTTAACATTTCTTTGAATGACAGTTAATACTTATATTCCGATAAAATTGTTCATATATTGTTATTTCGTAAAATAAGGATAGGCCATATTACGAAATGAAATCTTGTCAGATAATTCAATCCGCTGAGTATTGTCTGTTTAACAACTGCTGCACATGTTAGTAGCCTACTTTCGCCAATTCCTGGTTTTATTGTGCATGACATTCTTCTTTTAAATATATGGTTACTTAGTGGACAGCGTCTTTAAAATGCATAGAGCACTAGAAAACAATACTTACATTAACTAGATCCTGAATTAGAGCAAACTTAAAGAACCAGTCCAATTTCACTGTCTCATCTTTCAGAATTTCCTTAAACAGGGAAGTTAAGCATTAAATTAATCTACTGAAATTTTTTTAAAGTGTGCATATAAATGAGCATATGAGCTTTCAATTTATCGTAGTATCTTTAGGCCTAATTAAATTATTTACGAACACATATTAATGTAATGCAAATACAATGCAACGATTAAAGTGGCATCTCTTCTTACATTGTATAAAGAAACCTAAAATCAATGATGTCCTGTTGACTTAGTTTTATCTGCTAAAAAAGCTGGTAAAGCTAAGGTTAACGTCAGTTTCCTCACTCGAAAGCGATGTCAGTGACGGGCGAGCCCAGGATTTGAACCCACATCAACTGATCCGCGGTCGAGTATCTAGCCAACAATTAAGCGAAATTTCAGAATTATATTGTAGAAAGATCAGTTGGAGAATTCAAGTCCATAAATAGAATATATAACGCAATAAATGATTAACATTTTGAGTCTAGAGGCATCAACAGCTAATCTATTAATGGATATTCCCCGTGTTGTATAAATGGATATTCTCCGTGTTGTGCTCGGATATGCTTGAACCACTGCAGAAGAGGACAACCGCAAGCAATCTGCCGCGTGTACGTAAGAGGCGACTAAAGGCAGGAGCTGAGGATGGCAAGAGGGGACCCACCTCACCATTAAATATTTTCCCCCATGATTCTCTTTCTCTCTCTTCAGCGCACTGTCAAGTGGCAGGTTCAAGGTACATATTCATACTCAAAGTCTGCTTTCTCGCTCCAAAAGAGCACTCCTTAGATCAACAAGTTAATCCCTTCACAAAGTCTATGCCTTATCCATACCTTATGTAGCCTATAGCTTTAGAAAATATGGCTTCTGAGGTGGTTTCCCGTTGCCTTCTGAGTTAGGTGGATTAATTACCATTTAATCCTGGGGGAAAATATTTCATTTTGAGGTGGGTCCCCTCTTGCCATCCTTAGCTCCTGCCTTTAGTCGCCTCTTACGGGCACAACACGGGGCCAATGATTAAGCCCCCAAGATTAAATGGTAATTAATAGGGTATGATTAAATGTTAAGGTAAGGTGTGATTAAATGGCATGGATAAGGCATAGACTTTGTGAAGGGATTAACTTGTTGATCTAAGTAGTGCTCTTATGGAGCGAGAAACATACTTTGAGTATGAATATGTACTTTGAACCTGCCACTTGACAATGCACTGAAAAAGAAGAAGAAGAAAAAAATTGGATATCAATAACTTAACGAATGTAAATACTCTTTCAGAGTTTACTGCCCATTAGCAGGTTAATGTTATGTAACTCCTCTACTATTCTTTGTCATCCATTTTTTTCTTCGTGCTAACATATAAGTGGATCCTTAAATCAGCGGATATTCCGAATCTTGGTCTGCTTTTATTTCTATTTTCATTTTTCCTTTTCTGACCTCTTTAATTAATAAAACCCTTTTAAATATTTCTTATCCAGTTGCGATTTATATTTCTTTATGCAACATTCAATCGTCAGTCTACACCTATGCCCTCTCTAGGACGTCTTCAAAACTAACATTTTGGATCCAGCTAACATTTCCCATTATTCTTCTTCTTAATTACTTCTTTAGTATTTTCTTTAGTTGTAGCCCGGTGTTTGCACTTTGCTATATTTTGATATTTTTATCTGCTCTTGTATAAATAAGCCCATTTTGAATGAAAATTAAAAATGCTCTTATACAAGTGCAGATAAAAATATCAACATACAGTAAAGTTCAAACAATACAACATTCCTGCACCCTTGTTTAAATTTACCCTGCTTTCATTGTTTCCTCTCTTCTATCTCGTGTAATTCCGTCGCATTTTCTTGTTTGAAACAAGTGTTGTTATGTAATTTTGTCGTCCATTTCCAAATAATGTTTAGCAAAAACCCATGCAGTTTGTCCTCGTTCGATTCTTTTTGCTAGACCTCTCTCTCTCTCTTAGTGCACTTCCTAGTGGCAGGTCCATGGTATATAACGCCTCCACTCTTCTCTGTCTTCCGCCTTCCTCTTCATTTCCACATATGAGTGGGTCTTTAAATCATCTAACATACCTAATCTCGGCCTGCCCCTGCCTCTTTTTCCTTCCATTCTACCTTCTATGACCTCTTTTAATAGACCTTCCCCCCTTAGAATGTGTCCTATCCAACTCTTCTTCCTATTTCTTTTTGTCGTGATATACCATTATTTTTCTTGGGGAATATGCTTTTTGACGAGGTAGGCCCCCTATGCCTTCCTCAGCTTAGACTGACATTTACGGGGCAGGGGTGTCATTCCCTGAAAAAACTATCCTGTTTGCTAGACCAACTTCTTCAATTTCCCTCTCTTCCGTCAGCTACCACCACATTCCAATCATATTAATTATCCCTTGATCGTTTAGAACTCACCCATTAATGAGTTCTGTTATATTTCATACATTTTCGTAATTTCTTCATCGTCGGAGACTGACATGAGTACAAATACCTTGATAACATCAAGTCTACTCTATCTGCATTGATCAATACTAGCATAGTCGCTGATCTGAAGAGCCTTTGCTATCATTTCGCTTAAATAGCCTATCTATCCAATATCATTGTCACACCTCCCTTTTTTTCTAACATCCGGCTTATATGACTCTGTAACTACAATATATTTCTGGTGTTAAACCATTTCACTCAGTCCTAATGCACTTAACATCCCTATATCAATTTCCTACTTTTCATTTTTAAGATTTCTACAGTTTCCATTATTTCTCACATTTCATTTCCCACATTAATTTTTCTGAGACGCTTGGAATATTAATTGTAAGATTTGGAGCTCTTCGGTGAAACATCGGAAGTACTGCCTATCGTGAAATTCTCATTATCCTCTCTTCATTTAAGGGATGCATGGGACTGAGAGCTTTCAGTCTTTTGTGATATACATTTCCTTTCTTTCTGGGGATAATGATTTAGACGTGGCGAGTCTCTATGTTTTCCATAGGTTAGACTGACATTTATTTTCAGGGGAATCTTACCACGAGAATATTATATCATTATTATATATTTATATCGCCACTTGGGCAAATAATGCACATTCATTGCACAGCGAAACAATATCGAAATCAAAGAAATAGAATGCAAATAAACTGAAAATATAATTAAAGTATATAATAAAAATAAATACAACGAAAAATATTATGTGCACTTCAAGCCTTTCTCTACATCATTATGATGGTATATTCACCCTGGCAATAGCTCAAAATTAGGGTTTTTTATATTTCTAGTTATTATCAAAAACAATCGTATCAGTATTAAACATATTTGCTAATCTGTATATTTCATTCATTGCTAGATGAGTACTCAGCATCCTTAACATAACATTTTCTGATCCTGAAATAGATTATAAGAACGATATTGCCATTAAAGCATTGTTTTATATAACATATAGGCCTACAGTTGACACTGTTTTGTGAAATTGTTGTCAAAAGTGTTAAGTATTTTTTTCAAAAGACTTTAACCAAGTATTATTCAATGTTACTATCTCAGTTTTATTTACAGATAGTGCTCCCAAGGCGTAGGATAAACAATATAAAACCATAGTTGATATAAATATCAGTTGTACAGGTTTATTATTCGAATTTCCTATCAATAATATCCTGCATACCCTAACTTATGAACTGAAATTAATAACTTTCTATTAATTATTCTTTCTATATAATTTTCTAATCATCAAGAACATAACATGTCAGAGAATATAAGACAGAGTAATAAAGCAAAGTTTCAAACGACAACGAGACATCAAAACGAGACAACGGCCCGTCACTGACATCACTTTCGAGTGAGGAAACTGACGTTAACATTAGCTCTACCAGATTTGTATGAGCGTCAGAAGTCTGTTCGTAAGCTTTCATCATCATCTTCTTCCCTTGTATTCCAGTTTAACTAGGGTCGGGATACGAATAGACTGTCTCAAATCCACTCTATCCTACATGTACATCATGTCATCAGTCATTAACCTATTTGAGACTTCTCCATTCGTTTAAATTTTTGTAGCAATTTCTGGAGCCTAGGCGCTCACCAACCTAATGCCCTTTTTCAGTAAGCTTGCTTAAAATAATGAAAACAGGAAAACTAAAACTAGGAACAAAATCATTACGAGATCCACGCAAACCTGGAGAGTTCCACGCTTGCACCGTTGCAAAACGTAGCTTACGTGATCAGATTCAATACAGGCTCCTATAAAAGATTGTATATTGTCGTGATTCAGTTCCTTTATCTACAAGCATAATATCAAAGAATTAACTAAACTTAATCAGATAGTGCATTCAATATTCTTTGTGGATAGCAACTGTTTATACATGTAATTATAGTAAAATGTTAACATTTTGTAATGTTATAACTGATTTTGGAATAAGCAAATATAGGAATTGCTTTAATATATTGAATCTACCATTATTTGTAACGTAAAAGTAAAATAAATATATTTATTGCTTCGGACAATCAAATTGTTTCGTGCTCCTTTACTTCAATTGATTTCTACAGCATAACCTAATTGAAATCAGTATAGCAAATATAAAAATTAATATATACACGTATATTACTGCAATGCATATTTTCTTCAATAAAAGTTAAGTATTGTATCATTTATAGCTTTCATTGTGGGCAAACTTTCATTAATATTTATTTAAAGAAATTATTTTAAAATCTCCATTTAACAAAGTTTCTATTTAATGAGCTATAGCAATTAAACGTAAGTAACTATCAGACAATCAATGTATTAAAATAGTGTAAATATAAGTTATAACAACTACAAATGTAATGTCATCTATATTTGTAGTTGTTATAACTTAACTACTTATGAAATTCCAGAAATTATCTGCTAACGAAGATCAAAGTGCTATCTTGACACTTACTGCTAGCTAAGTTCTAATGTTTCTTTTAGTTCAGTTTGTAAGCTTGAATCCGAAACCGAATCGGTTTCATAATCCAATAAGCATTTTATTGACATCTCAATAAATAGTATATGCTATTTTATGCTAAATAATAGGCAAAGTAGTAGTATATACAAATTGTAAAACTCTAAGCCAAATATGCTCAACCATTGGTTTAGATGATGACGATGAAGATGGTGACGACGATGATGATGATGATTATGATGATGATGATATTGATGATGATTATGATGATGACGAGGATGATGACGACGAAGATACTTGGCAAGTTTCCAAAAAAGTTGAAGACTGATTCAGTCAGATTGAAGGCCTACATACATACATGTACATTCAGTCCTTCATTCAGATTGAAGGTAAACATTTCCAGCAGTTACTTTGTTAGTAGATGTTTCGTAAGATTACCGAACATCTCATATTAAGACTAGAAAAATTGAATAATACAAAATATGTTTTTTTCTTTGTGTGCCAAAAAGATTATTATTCGACTCGTAGAATTCCATGACATTTTCAGTATATGTGTAGTATTGGACATAAAATTATTCCTTGGAGTTTGGATGTACATTGTACATGACAAGAAGTGGTCGAATACGAAATTCTGGATAATTTTCTTCAGGTGGTAAATTATTTTGACACCGCCTATATACATGTATTTATATACATTATATATATATATATATATATATATACTGCATATTTAATATATATATATATATAATATTATATATAATATTATATAAATATAATATATACTAGCATTTATCATCTCTAAAATATTATGTATATAAGTAGAGTAGCCATTAGATAAACCTCTTTTCCGATTATAATTCCTCTATATTTCACTTTATTAATAAGGGATCGCCAGTGACATTTTTGGACTGGAAATCAATGGGAAATGATACTTGAATTTTAGATTGGAAATGATACTAACGGTAAAGTAAAAGTAAACACGCATTATAGTGAAATGATCAGCTATGTTGATATCTATCACTTTTTAATACCACATGTTTAAATCGTTAGGCAATTGAGACCATTTTCCGTTTAACCAGTCCAGTGAATGTCCGAGATTTTACTCTCAGATCAGCGCGGCTGGGATTCGAACCCACGAGGGTTCAATTCACCTCAGGATCTGTCATTTAAAAGTTCATGACGTTACCCCTACGCTATTAAGACATTCTATTAATAATTATATATAAGTTAATAGGTTATTAATAAAATGTTAATAAGTTATTAATAGTTATTGACGGTCGGATATCACTCTACCTAAAACAGCCAAGTGTACAATTGTGAGTCTATGCGACCTTCCCGAAGAGAAAAATAACGAATTCACAACCAATCGGTCAATGGGAAAGTATCTTACAAGTGAAACACAAGGCGTTCCCAAACCAGCCAGTTGAGATGTTAGTGCATGTGATAATTGTTATCATTTGACTATGGTGGTCAAATATTAGTACGTTAGATCAATACATCTCTATTATAGCAGCATTAACCACAAATAACTATACTAACATGAACCAATTGTATGAGATAAGATCTGGTGAGACGAACGGTTGATAGATGAGCCAAGACTGAGACAAGAACCGTCGCTCCCTTGTACACAGCAAGCATCTCTTCTGTACCGCATTCATTGGTTGTCATGTGACTCATCATCGATATTCGAGAAGACTTGTTATTGAGGGAATTTTGTGAAATGATCTGTCGAATTAAATTACAAAACGATATATATATATATATATATATATATATATACATGTGTATATATATATAATGTGTCTCAAAAGAGAAGATAAGCCTATGCTAGCGCGTAGCTGCCCCAAATTTAGAGCCATATAAAAGCCACTTTGTACAGTTTATCTTGCATCGGTATTCGACCAGAAACAACCGAGAAGTTGGAGAATAAGCATAAGCGAGGAATAAGATTAAGTGATTGCCTTGTCAACCCAGAAAAGCAGATTATAAAGATACATACGATCATAAATGGCATCGATACATAGTGCAAGGGTCACAGTGCAATACCTGAATCAAATTATACCAATGTTCTTAGTGTCAGATCTCTACATACCTAAAAGACTTGACCTGCACCTAATATATTACACAATTTGGGGTATTCTTCATGACCGTGTTTATCTAAGCGAGTATGTAAAGAGTTACGACAGGCAATCATCAATGAGGCCATTGATAAGTGGAGGACAAGACTGAAAGTCTTCATCCTTGTCAAGAGGCATCACTTTGAACATTTAATTTGGAAATCAATGATATATGATAAAAAATGTGATAATAATTGCATCATTTGCTTCATTTTTTGAAATAACATGTACATGTAGCTAATGCTGAATTTACTGTTTCTAAGGCATAGTCATGCCTTAGGTCATAGCAATATGTTTTAATCTAATTTTATTGTATCCTATTCATAGATTTATCTTGTGATGTTTGAATGCTCTTAGAAAAATAGTCTTTTAAAAAATCCCTCTTTAAATACTGTCTTTAGTCTTTAGATACACTATATATATATATATATATATATATATATGCATGCAATGTGTCTCATATATATACAGTATTATTCATGAATATAAAAATGGAGTAAAAAGTAATACATAAATTTAAAATAAATAAAAAAAAATATATATATATATTTCTTTTAAACTTCTATATTACTTTTTACTTCATTTTTATATTCATGAATATTACTGTGTATATGAGACACATTGCATGCATATATATATATATATATATATATATATATATATATATATATATGCATATATATATATATATATGCATGCAAGTATATTAGTTTATTCGGTACTACATAGAAATCAGTTTCTATTCAGTACTACAGTTTAAATATATATATATACATATATATATATATATATGTATGTATATATACATACATAACATACTTATACATATATACATATATACATATATGTATATACATATACATGTACATGTGTATACATATATGTATTTACATGTACGTATATGTTTATTATATATATATATATATATATATATATATATATATATGATGAAATGCGTAATGAAATATGCTACATACATTAAATGTACTTTGCATTATATTGCTTACACACTTATTCCTAAATATTTTTTGTTTCTCCCAGTGTTTACATATGAAATTAATATTAAATTGACTCCGTTTAGTATAGAGCCAAGAAACAAATGATTTTCTCTCTTGCTTTTACTTCTTTTAGTTATTGTACAATTCTTCTTCTCATTTTGCCTTTAAGCATTACTTACAATATATTCGGTCTTACGTAGTGAAAGGCTAACGTAGCCTATACAAAACTGAAGTCTATTGCTGGGCGCATTTCTATATGCTAAAAGTTTAAAATGCGGACATTTTGCTACAAGGGACTACAACGAACCTACTAGTAGCTCTGCCATGCACATCTTATGTAAAGCAACTATATTATGATTGCGGTTTATTCTGCATTTTGAAAAGGTTTGCACTTAATTGATCCTGATCATTATACATGATGAAACGGTGTAATTGATAGTTAACTGATGGAAAATCAGTGCAAACTACTACACTTTTTTACTTTAGCTAAATTACTCCATAAAAAATACCTTTTCTCTAGTGCATTCTGTTTTGGAAAGGCTTTTTCAAATCGTTCCATCAGAGTGCATATGTGCAATTAAGCTACATGTAGAATAGAATAAAGTTTGAGATGTAACATTTTGCAAAGCAAATACTACAAGCCTTTTCTAAATGCTCCATATATTTCAGATTTTTATATTATTTTCTTGAATTTCTAGCTCTTAAGAATTGAATATTTCTATTTATTCCGATTCTCATTTCATTTTAATCCAGAATATGCTAGTTTTTGACGAAAATTATATATTATACACTGGCTGGAGCCAGTGGTGATGTCGGTAAGATATTCGACCGCGGATCGGCTTGTGCGGGGTTCAAATCATGGGCTCGACTATCACTGACATCGCTTTCGAGTGAGGAAACTGACGCTAACATGTGCTTGTTAGCTTTCTTGACTACAAAGAAAGTTTTTCTAATTTAAAGATCAAAACAAGAACTCGTATAAAATCATTTAGGATAATTTTCCAATTTGCACTGCTGCAGCCTATCAACAAATCTAACTAAAAGTATATTTATTTCATGCATGGATAGGGATTCATTTACAGTAAAGTGCATTATTTACGCTTTAGTTTAAGAGAAGGTTTTTCATGATACATGATGCGTTATTTCGACTCTTTTCAAAAAGTTCAATTGTTAATCTGTGAGTACCCCAGTGATGCGAAAATCTAAACATTCATAACCATTTTTGCTATCACAAGCTTGACCATCTGCAAATTTCACTTCTTTCAACAATTTACCTTCAGTAACTATACCTTCCTAGAAACCATCCATCTCCTCCTTCATTGCAACCTCAGCATGGAATTTGACCAGCAATGGTGAAATGCAACATCTTTGCCATACCCCAGACCTATTTCAACCTCCTTACACAACTATTGCTGAAATTTGAGTACTGCTTTTGATTCATGTGCACATTTAAGATTAATCCAATTTCTTTCTAGTCAATTCATATCATTCCCAAGATCTTTAGCATCTTTTCCCAGTTTATTATATCAAAAGCGTTACACAAATATACAATACATACATGTATGTAGGCCACAATTCCATATACTAATCTACGATCAGATATAACTAGGATTTCTCCTAATTCTTCTATAGCTGGTATCGGAATCCAAAGAGTGAGTTCTGAATCTACATGTATATAGTATTCCGTTTTAATTTATTTAAAGATGCATACATACTTTTTAACAAATATGTACAATCAAATTAAAATTATTGTATAATAATTTCAAACTAAAATAACTCTACTAATAGCCTTATTAATTTAAGGGATATAAAATAATTACAAAATTATAATTACAAACTATTAATTTAACTATAAAACATTAATGTAGTTTGCTGTTCAATTTTCGTAAAATCATATTGAAAAGTTCATTGAAAAAGTAGCATAACATAGTTGGATTAATAAATTTATTGAAGCCCAAAGCAGAACTAAAACCAAAACTTCAATTAGCCAGAAGTCTTAATCTAAAGGGAAAGTATCAAAATAGTAATCCAACAATTAGAAAATTCAAAAGCGCATGTCTGTGCTTCAGTCCTCCATAATTTCAGTTCTTCTATCTGAAGGTATTCCATCATGAATTACAGTTCAGATACAGCAGCAATGCAGGGTACTATATACATGTACAGCCAGTGATCTTTGGATTATATGGTAAAAGATAGTAATACGAAATTACAGATTATGTACACTACCTTACTGCTTCTTTTTTCAATTCCAATAAATTCCAAATCACAATACTGAATTTTCCAGATCATTTGTTGAATTTTAGCTTCCATTCTGCGAGACCTGAAATAATTTTATACTCTCAGACTTGATTAGAAATCATATATTAATCATTAGCTCAATGCTGTTGATATCTAGCATGTTACGAACGCTTCAGCAGTATCTAAACATATTCCTGGCTCTAACTAATTTGATTTAGTGGATTAAAGCACAGGCTTCCAAGAATGACGTGCATATTGAAAGTTGTAAAACGGCATAGGTCTATTAGGCCTATTATTAATAATTAATCGATTGAATGCGTAGCTCTGACCGTCTGAATTGTAGCGCTGAAATTATATTTCAGACTAGCGTCTTGTTTCTTAGTAGTTGATAAAAATACGGTCTTCAATTATGGACATTTTTATATAGTAGAAGTAATTTAAACTTCTAAATGTTATAACAGCTGCTACAGCTAAGGTTAGCGTCAGTTTCCTCAATCGGAAACGATGTCAGTGACGGGCGAGCCCAGGATTTGAACCCCGCACATACCGATCCTCGTTCGAGTCTCTTACCGACATCGGCACTGGCTCCAGCCTTTGGCAATGTCGATTTTTAATTCGACATTGCCAATTTTTCATCGCCAGCGACGTTGATCAATTTTTATCATAAATTGATGCCTCTCGTTTGATTCGACAGCAGTGCTATCATGAAACGTACTTTTAGACTATAGTAATTCTATTAAAGAACAGAAAAGTAAAAATAAAAGTTGTAGTCCTTTTTCGAAATTGAAACGTAAAAAAGTAAAAGTATTTTATTTTGTAAGATTGAGAAGTAAAAGTTAAATTACTGCCAAAACGTGAAAATGTAAAACGTACAAGTATGCTTTAAAGTAAAACTAAATTAATTTTCCAGCACAGGTTACACTGTAATTAGTAAGATATATAAACTTATCTTGCAAACAGGATTGTTTTCTCAGGGAATGTCGCCCCTGCCCCAGTAAATGTTAATCGAAGCCGAGGAAGGCATAGGGGCCCACCTCGTCATAAGCAGAATCCCTCAATAATAATTGAATATCAAAAGTAATATTATGGATGATTTAAAGATCCAGTCGTTTGTGGACGTGAAGAGGAAAACAAAAATAGAGATGAGTGAAGGCGTTAAATACGAAGGACCTGGTATTAGGCACTACACTAAGAGAGAAAGAAAGATATAACATGAATATAGTTGTACAAACCGTATCGTGTAGAATGCAGCAAGGAGCGCAACGATGACAAAACTAACAGAGACAATAGTCACGATGATGATTGTCTGTTGACCTGAAATGTGATGTTCAAACAATACAGAATCATGACAATTCGTTTAGAAATCACCTTAGTGAAAGAAATTTTTACTAACAACTGCCAACGGTCTTGGTAGCGCAAGATTATTTAATCAATAACAGTAAGGCATATGTTTAATTAATTTGCATGCTTAAAAATAGTCTATGTCTCCTCTAATTGCCGTGTTGTGTTCGGGTTGTCTGAAAAATATATAAGCCAGTGACTGCAAGTGTCTTTGAATGCGACTATAGCACTAAAATACAACAAACGCCAGAAAATGCATTCGATTGTTGAGATTCTAGACTACAGAAATTACTAAACAATTTCTAAAATGAATGGAAGAGATTGTAGGGGATTGACTGATCATATGGTATGGGACAGAGACGAGTGGAGTAGATCTATTCGTATCTCGACCATAGTTAAACTTTTATAAAATGGAAGAAGGTGATGATGAAGATGATGGCGTATTATCTAATTATAAGTATTTACCCCCACTTTGACATAATTCATTTTGAAAGCCGCACTTTGGTACATCAGGCGGAGGTTCGGTTCTTGTTCCTCCCCATGTAGTTTCAGGCTTCAGTACCGTTAATTTCTGCACATTCACCAGTTTAAACATAGACGTTAGTGGAAAGCAATATTAATCAATTTAGTGACTG
Source organism: Enchytraeus crypticus (assembly GCA_905160935.1). Classification (NCBI taxonomy): domain Eukaryota; kingdom Metazoa; phylum Annelida; class Clitellata; order Enchytraeida; family Enchytraeidae; genus Enchytraeus; species Enchytraeus crypticus. Next base: position 17,752 of record CAJHZI010000529.1, read on the forward strand.
CTAACACAACTCGAATTCGATCTCAAATCAACTCGAATTCGAACAAATCGGATAATTCGAATTGGGTTTCTCAAAGTCATCTTATCATTCTGTATGTTTGTGCAATGAATTGCTAAGTGAAATAGACGCATTAGCATTATAGATTAATCACTAAAGAACCTAACCTCAAAGAGAAAGAAAAAAATTAATATTGTCTAGAAAAATGACAGCAACATGGCTTTAAAATTTCCTATATTTTACTTATTAAGGTACAATTGATTTTTTTTCTATGGATACTAATTCTCATATCCACAAACTGCACATTACTGTAATAAATAAAATAAAATTCTAGTCACCTACAATTTCTGACTTATTTTCCTAATAATCTACAGAAAATTAGAATCTTCAAAATTTTCACACGAAGGTACTATCGCACTGCAAAGTGAATGTTTTATGCATGATGTCACATCAATTTATTACTTCAAATTGTGTTAAGAATTTTAGAAGCAGCTTTGAATTCTCACCGCATTATCATCCAGATCAATGCTGAGAAATGGAACAAAGTTTTCATCGTAGGATCCATACGCATATACTATGACATTTAGGCTTCTGTCAGCGTTAGAGTTTATCTTCACTTGTCCTGTTTTACCTTTTGAAGTTATCAATAATACAAAAATAATCTAGCACTCATATTTCCTTACCCCTTGCTTATCCTAGAATTGCTGCACTAAAATTACGGGCTAAAGGAATATTGCTAATAACAGGAAATTAACACTTAACCTCTATTAGTAGTATTAATAAAAATAACAAAAATAAAAATAAAAAATAATAATAATAACAAAAACAAAATAATAATAATAATAATAATAGTAATAACAATCGTCCTTGGGAGGAGTTAGTAGCGGCTATTATTATTAATTGTAGAGAGGCTTTAGCGCACGCGATTAAACTGCGAGTAAATTGAACGAAGTAAAGCTACATTGTGCGAGGTTAGTACTTTGTGGACAACCTCTTTGAAAGACCGAGTGTCGACGGCTTTGAGTGTAAATGAAGAAATAAAGAGAACTACAAAAAAGCAACTAAGAAAGGAAGTTATGTAGCACATACGGTATACCATGTGTGTAGCTATGTGGAATTAGAAAAATAAAAATAATAAAGGTTTTACTTCCTTTTCCTCGTACAAGGACGATGTCAAGGATATCATCCTTGTTTTTTAATGGTCATTGATTATGACAGTTGTAAAACAGTGCATAATTATGTCTGCAAAGAAAAATAAATAATAAATAATTACATGTTTATCCATGCATCTTTGTTTATTCGTAACAACGAGAAATGATCCTGGATCAAGATACATCGCACACACAGAAACAATCGTAATAGGCTTACAATCATAACGAACTACAAGAAACTTTCATAGAGCTATTATTGATTGCAACACTAGGATTACGAACATCATAACTTAACTATACGAGTTAACAACAAAACACGTTTTGTCAAAAACCATGAAGTAGGACTAAGTTACAGGCAATCTAAAACTACTACATACGTGTGGATTATCTAGTCCTTTCAATACATTTCAAGTTACAATGAGCTCTAAATTCTAATTTCTACTGTCGAAATTCTAGATTATTCCCAACGAAATTAAACATTAGCTTTACTCTAATATGTTTAATATATAAATTATAATATGTCAATGTATATGTGAACTGTAATTTATTTTTGTAACTGATTAATGAAAGCCACATTTACATTGATTATATAGTTATATATTATTAATGCAATAAATTAAGAAATTAATTAATCTTTAACTCCATTTGCTTGCTCGATATCATATCAGTAACCGGAAGATCACTGGATTTAAACCCGGTATCTACTGATCTGCTGTCAACTACTTTCTTACAATACACCTGCTTAGCCCACATAAGATTCTAAAAGTATATGATCTATTATTAATTGCATTTGATTAGTGCCATAGGCCTACAATGCAATGCTGCAAAATGCTATCAGAATTTGATCATTAATGAAATGGTTGTAAATAAAAAGAACAATTTTGTGGCTTAATATTAGACTAGCAGGACATCTGATACTAAGCCATTGAAAATAAAAGCAAGAAATGGATAGCTTCGGTTGGAAAAATATTAAATACATTTTTAAAATGTACAAATAATGAAGCAATTATAAAAAAGAAAGCCCTAAAAACCTGTAAAATTGGTTCCAATTGATTGTCTTTGCATTGCAGAACCGTTCTTGTAATCCGTTCCTCCGAGAATCATTTTGTTCGCCAGCATGGCATAAAGATACGTCAGGTCGTACACATATGGGGCCTCAGGTCCAGGCTAAAATATGTTGTGATTACAATGAAGTAATACTAGATATTATGATATTGTAATGACGCTTAAATCTTTTATTATTTTATTCTCTTATTAGGGCACATGTCAGAGTCTTCTGACCTTTGTGTCCTTTTCATTTCATGTGAATTGCTGTATTTTGTGAGACTTTTCTAACTCTATTGTGTGAAATGATTGAATCATTTAAATTAAATTTTATGATTTTATAGTAGAATTAAAGGCCCATACTAGCAAAGGAACATACTTCAATAAATGCAGTTAGATACAGTTGTATGTAATTAATACTAAAATGATTGCTGAGATGTTATCATACTATAACTAAAACTAGAAGACAAAATTTGTTATCAGTGCTAGTCAAATGTTAACACTATCTAGAGCAAATAAATTACTTTTTATATGCAATGTAAATATTGAGAAGTTTTGACGGGGCAAACTGGGTGAAGATTCTTGAAATGTTGAGAGAAATTGGAATGGAATGAAAGATAGAACATTAATTATGAGTCTATACATAAATAAAAATGCAAGTATCAAGTTCAACATAAGTTATCGAACGAAAGATGAATAGGACGGGGAGTAAGACAATGTTGTTTCCTGTCACCACTGCTATTTAACATTTACAGATTGTTAATGATGATGGAACCAATGAATAACACTTAAAAAGGATTAGAGATTGAAGGTAAACATATGAAATACGTAAGATTTGCCATGATCCAGGTATTATTGCTAGCAGCGAAGTGGGTTTACAAAAAATTGATGGCTTGAACATTAGCCTACTGCATTAAAATACGTAATGAAAATTAGAAGCAAAAAAACCAAAATGATGAGAGTATTAAGTAAAGGATGAGCAATCAACAGAGTAAAAAAAGTACGGTGCGAAGTTATATAAGTTAAAGAGTTTCAAAAATTTAGGACAAACGATAACTGAAGATGGAAATGTGGAACAGAAATAAAATGTAGAATTGCTCAAGTAAATGAAGCCTTTAGTAGGAGGAGCGAACTACTAACAAAGCGTTTGAAGAAATCCAAGAATATTGTAAAACCTTTAGTGCGGACCATGAAATTTTACGATTGTGACAAATTCACGATACGTAAGGAGGATAACCTTCGAATAGCCGTAGGGCTCCTCAGGAAGCCACAAACCATTGTTCACTGCCTCAGTAAATTGTCTCATGCTATATTATTTTATGGAATGTAGTGGTTTTAAATATATAAATAGATATCAGGAAACTGGAAGCATTCCAAATTTATCTATGTAGAAGATTGGAAGAGATCAAAAGGACTGATAAAATTACGAACGAAGAAGTGCTGCATAGGGATAAAATAATTATTGACAGATATCATAAGGAATAGAAGGAGAACTGGAATGATAATTACCTGAGAGGAAATGGTTTACTAAACAAGGCATTTGAAGTAAGAATGGAACGCAAAAAGGTAGGAGGAAGACCGAAATATTGGATGATGGATGAATTGATAATTAATGTTGATATGATGAGAAATGTAGAAGATAGAAATATGTGAACTCTATGCCAGGTATCTGCCGAAAGGCAGTGTACTCAAAGAGATTTAAGTAGATATAGAACGACTTACAAAGGATTTTCCGCTATTTTTCTTTCTCCACTTCAAAATAAGTATTTAAAATTGAAATTTACGAGTAAATTCCGCGTAACGGTCCTATCTTAAACAAATTATTATCATCATTGTACAAAATTTTATTATCAATGCCAAACTTCATCCTCTACAAATTTTATATATATCGTGGTACAGTGTGTAAAAAGTGACGAAACAACAATTTTTATAAATGAGGACATCTTTCTAGTTTCCCATTGACGTCCCTGACATCATCCTTGTATGAGGAAACGGACGTTAAACATTTAATATTATTATTATTATTATTGTTTTTTTTATTTTTATTTTATTTTTTTTATTACCCCGGTGTAAAGAACCTGGGGTTTGATAAAAACGATTCAAGCAATACGTGCTGAATCGCCGCCCGGCTACTCGAGGTCATCAATCGGCTTAAAAGAATTGTTGAAGCAGACTGCATTAAATCTTTGCAAAGTCATGGAAAGCCTTTGCCAAAGAAAAGATGTCTCTCGCTTATCGCCGGTTTGCTCTGCAATAAGTCTGCCTATGCCATTAATAAAGTCAACTCCTTCGGGATTCATCGGGCCCATGGTTTCAATGGCCACCGGAACAACTTCATATCCTAAGGACAGATCACGGTATTTATCCAACTTCCTAGAGGCGGCATGAACAGCAGCTCCACCGGCTGTGACTGAAGTCGTATTCAGGTAGGAGTTTGCCATAGTGTCAATGACCGTGACGTCCCAAACGGCACATTTACCGTTGCACCAGGGCACTAAAGTCATGCCGTCCGGACGCTTGCCGTCTGATCTGGACAACCCACTTGGTTCCTTAGAGGAAGGGATGCCTGCTCTCGAAAGTGCTCGCCATATATTATGTCATTTAAATTGTGATGGCGAGACATTCTACCTGAGCTTCGTTTGCAGGAGAGGCCGTGGAGACCTAAAGCGTCGACTTCATGACCGCAGGGGCACATGTGAGGCTCGCAAGTTTTCGCCCCTAAACGGAAACTAACAGCTACTCGAATCGCCTCATTGTCTAAAAATAGCCCACAAGAAGCAACAGGGAGAGCGTGAAGCCAGTCGCTGCTTCTTTTAGTTGATACAGCTAGGAGTCGTGCTCTGTCTACTGCATTGGACTGGGATTCTAACAGACTGTTATAAATCCGATCCACTATAGGACGGTCCCATGATTTCTGGCTACTGACTGAGGTAGAAGGTGGAGCACTGGAGGTGAGGCTTTTGGACCAAACTGACAACGCAACGTCAATGGAACTATCGGCAGAAAGGGAGCACTTATGAAGGATGGCGTCTTGCAACTGCCTCGTTCCCATCGCTGATGCCAAAAAGGCTGAAGGCGCGATATGGGAAACAAGACGAATTCCAAGACCACCCATGCTCACCGGTAGACTGGCTTGCTGCCACTGCAAAACAGACAAATCTGCGTTGATAACGGCGCATAAGCATTGCCTAAGAGCCTCGTCGTAGTCTAAAAGCCGCGGATTAGAGAAGCTCGGACTAGAGCGCAGAACGTGCATAAGTTTAGGTGCACTTAAAGAAAAGCGAAGGATTGTTAAAGCATCATGAGCGGCTAGCGACTTCAAGCGTGATGCTGTACGTTTGAGGTCTTCAAGGCGACTGGATAAAGCGGTGGTAGTAGCTTCTTCTCCAGAGAGTGGCGCGCCGAGTAGAGAACTATGGGATAGGCACATTGGCACAAATGATGACAAAACTGAGTTGCCCGGAGATTTGCAAACTGATGAAATGACTTCGCACTTGGTACGATTCAACTGAAGCCCAAATTCTTGGCCTCTGTCGATGATAGTCTGTACATCATTTGCAATCGACGACTCGCAACCACCTAGAGTAATGTCATCTAGGTATCCCACCGTGAGATCGCTAGAGAGAGAAGTAAGGAGAGGGTGAATAGTCAGGCAAAACAGCATGGGCCCTAAGGGATCCCCTTGTTGGACTCCTTCCTGTGACTCAATGCACCAGTCTCCGAACTTCAACCACGAAGGGCTTGAGTAAGCTAGATGGCAGAAACTATACAGCTCTGGTATCCTGTGATGTATTTCGCTGAGCATTCGTGATCTACTCAAGCAATTAAAAGCATTACAGAAGTCTAGCTTTACCACGAAGTGATCAGCTGGCATTGACTCAGCGAAACGGCGAGTAGCGTGAACAGCTGCCTCACAGCCACCTGGAATACCAGCTCCAAGTTGAATTGGGCTCAAGTATTCGCTGAGAGCAGATACTGCATAGCGATTTGCGCATTTAGCGGCTAAACGACGCCAAGTGTAACCCACTGCAATGGGGCGAATGCCGCCAGATTTCTTATTGAGTGCGAAGAGTTTACCACCAAACAGCACCGGTTGGACCTCAGGGGGGCAAGCACCTCTAAGAAGGAGATTCACGAAAGAAGTCAAAGCGGTCAAAAATGTCCCAGCCGACTCTCTACAAGTCACAAGCTCCAGAAGATGCTGAGGGCGAAGGCCATCAGGACCACCTGCTGAGCCTGCTGGAAAGCTACGTACAGCTTTGACAACATCCTGCTCTGAGACTTGAATGGGCGGAGTCGCCATTGAGTCCGGAAGGGGTGCCATTATACTGCTACTAGCTGCGGGTGGGTGCTTGGCCTTCAGGATATTGAAAGTGTTTATGGTGCATTGCGCTGGGCTTTCGTCTGAACAGAGGATGCGCACAGCTGCCGAAACATTTCCATCTTCCATTTTGGACCTGACTGCTGAGGCACGGGAGTCATGAGAATGATGAGCTCTTTTAATTCTTTCTACGACCGGCTCAGTGGGAGCACTAGTACCTAGGCCCTCCAACCTTTTCTTAATTAAAGAGCTTAGATTATGCCTTTTACCTGTGCGAGCAGGGACTTGCAAAACCGAAGATGCGAAAAGCAACAAATCTGACCAGTATGATAAAACTGAGGGATCGCTTTCGATCTTACGGAAGGCATCAATCAAGGCTGCTGAACAAGCAGGTCTGGCTGATTTGGGAATGTGTTTTATTGTTGGTCGCGATAAGCAGGGATGTTCAAGAATGAGCGGCTGAGAGGAAAATGAATTGGGAGATAAGTTAGCAGAATTGGGAGCAGCAGTGGGAGGAGAACTCTGTCTAGCCGGACCAGAGTCGCAGCTCCGATTCCTGATCCTATTCCTTATATCAGAAACTGCAAGACCTGGTTGCGAAGCTGCCGCCTGTGCGGAGATCTGCAAGGGAGGTTGGTTGGAACCCGGGCACCGATTATCCAATGGGCCATGAAGATGGACCTTTCCGTCTCCCGAATGAAGCTGACGTTGAGCTAGGCACACCGAACAGATGCCAGTTTTCTTGTTGGCAGTCTGAGACAGTGGCCAAGTCTGTCTGGCAGGCATGTGGCAAACACGGCATAGCAAGCGAGAGATAAAAGAATTACAACTGGAACACTACTGCAAATAGCTGCAGTCCAATAGTCCAATGCAGGTGAAAACTAAAGCATAATGCAGATTTAATAAAAGGTAAAATAAGCCGAATGCGCACAAAAGAATAGAAATAAAAGGGCCTGGGCGTACAGGGATATATATAAAAGCAGTGTGACAAAAGACAAAGTGAAAAAATTAGCAGAAGTGAAGAAAAACGATAAAAAGTGCTAAAGAAAAACACAGGTGTCAGTGGTTATTGTTATTATTATTATTATTATTGGATGACATTATAAAAATACAGTTAACATAAATATACAGTTATAATACTATAGGTTTAAAACGGTTACCTTAGTTTGATGCATCATTTGGTTATAAGGAATTTGTTTATTTCTTTCTTGCACTTCTTCTAAAAATTCTTCAGGATTTATCTGGTCTTCTGCGAAAGAAATCTTATACACACATGATATTATTACAGCTTTATGCAGATTAAACTCTACATGTAGTAGTCATATTTCTATGGCCTGTCTACTTATTCAGAAACACGATTCATTGTATAAATTTGATATGTTTACTAAATAAGAATTAACATTTCTAAACAAGCTTTTGAATCATCACATTCAACTCTATCTAGTCTAACTTTTAACACCTATAAAATATTACAAAATATTAGTCTTTATTAAAACATAATTTATGTTACAGGTTTTGAACTAAATATTAATCTATTAAATAATAAAGGTTTGCAGATTTTAGAGAAGACTTTAATTGTCCAGCCATCCATTTCGGATGGCTGGACAATTAATTAATTTTTGGAACAGATAGCCAAATTATACACCGTCAATGTCATGCTTTGAATGATATTGATGAGGAAACATTTGCAGTACAATATTCTTTAAGTCACTTTTCGTTCTTGCATGTTATCACTTTTAATCTTTTAACATTATCATGCATTCAAGCGATCATCCAATATCCTATTTTCATATCTTAAGCATTATACATGTTTTTTCTCTATTCTGAACTGAAACGTTCACAGTTAGCACCATAATTGTTATGCATATAAGTTGTTTACTGAATGCATGCTTGCGTTTTTCAAAGAAAGTTCTTTCTGGATGGTGATAGATTAGGTGTGTGCTCTCATTCCAATCAACCGTGTGAATTATGTACAAGGACAACAATAACATATTTGTGACATCATGGAAAAGGTTCATCAATTAGTGTAGTTTATAGTCATTCTACTCTCTCCTAGTATTTTATTTGTTTTTTGTTGACAGTGCGCAAATGTTTACTTGTCCAGCTTTGAAATTATTCACATTCCAACACAATTTAAGAGTAATACTTGTATCTAGAAAAGCCTAGATATTACTCATGTGAGTTCATTAATTTAGATAATGGAGTGGTTTTCCTCGTAAATCATGAAATGAAATTTTATTTCAAATCTAATAAATTCTCAAGAAAATGTCAAGTAGCCTATTTCTTACAGATCTTGTAAACAACTTCCTATTTGCAGTTACTGCATTAATATTTGGTAGTCAATTATTAGTAAATATGTCTATATAATGGTTACTTCATCGTAAAGAAGAACAGATAACCACTATCGGCATCCTCTCTATCTTCTCTCTCTCTCTCTCTCTCTCTCTCTCTCTGTCTCTCTGTCTCTCTGATGATCTCACTTGAATCTACTGGCTCTGGATTAGGAACGCTATACAATTTTCGGACATTGTTTTCCGTTCTTCAGCTTGGATTCGGTTCAATTTTTTCGATGTCATCATTGACGACAGTAAATTATTAATTGCTGTTGTTATTGTAAGGATATTTAAAATTCAGAAGTACGTAACTGTTGTCATGTCGTCAAGTTGTCAAGTTGTCATGTTGGTTCTTCTTACCTGTCTATTCGCGTATTAATAGCAAGTTCGAATGTATTTAGTCATTGATGCCAATTTCATTTTGCCAAGTCACCGGTGTCTATTACATTAATCAACGATCATAGGTGCCTATTTCATTATCCTATAATCATGTGTGCCTATTTAATTAGCCTATTGTCATCGGTGCCCATTTGTTTACTCTGCAGTCATAGGTACCTATTTTACTAGTCTGCAGTCATAGGTGCCTATTTTATTATTATACAGCTATGTGTCTATTTCATTAATGAGATTCAACCGTTACACGATTCCTTATTTAATCTTCAATGTAATCTAATTTGTATTTTCAAGATCCGAAAGAATCTCTAATATCAAAACACTGAGTTCTTAACATTCTTTCTGAATCAATTAAATTACGTGCCCACCGAAAATAATTCATAATATTTATCAATATCCTTGAAAGGTTGAAATTTTAAATATTTCATGACTTATTTGTATATAGGCCAACGTAAGCAGACAGAGTTTCAAAAGCAGCTTTGGCATTTATTTCACTTATGCGTGCACATTAACTTTACTGATTTTGGTCATTAGAAGAATATTAGTTTATTGTTATCCAGGTGAATTGTTAGATGCAGGAGGCAAAATCTTTGACTATTACACTTATAGAAGATTTCTGATGATTGCGTACACGTAATTGAAGAAACTCACTGGTATATATTATATTGGAGAACAGCAGTCATACAGTGAATTTCGACTATTACATGTAAACCTGCATCAAATTTCTGAAAAGCTGAAATTACGCGAACACCACTTATCTGACAAAATGTAATTAAAAAACTACAAATTAACTAAGCTCAAATGGTGAAGTATATGTTGAGAGATTCATCAATCTCAGAAGAAAGTGAAAATATCTGAAAGTAATTCAAAGTGACTATACAGTTTCATACTTATTTTGGATGTTTCTTCAAATGCAGCAGTTTTGAAAGGGTTGATCAATAAGTATTAAGAAAAGGCTGAGGAATAGTTGCCCTCCGCTATATAAATAGTTCTGCTGACTAGCTTACTTATCAAAATAAATTTTTAAAGGATAGTCACGTGGGTGAATCCACTGTGGTTTCTAGGCAACCGTTCTAAAGATGTCTGCTCAGCTACAATTGCAAACAATGGATAAAAACGAAAAGCGTGCCATTTTTAAGTTAAACATTTATATTTGAAAGTTCGACCCAAAGTGAGATTACAGTGGACATGAAGAGAGTTTTAAGGGACAATAGCCCTTCACACGCTACAAGCTATTAATGAATTCCAGCGAGGTTTATCAACAGAGAGATATCGCGCACCATTCTGGACGCCCTGTCGAACCTGTGTCGAAGAAACGAGTGCAGGATATGATACAAGGAGATCGACTTTTTTATGATACAAGAAGATCGACTTTTCAACGAGTGCAGGATATGATGCAAGAAGAACGACTATTAAGCATCAGATACACGTAGTTGATAGTCTTAAGTTGTCATATCGCAAAAAACCCGTCTTTTTGTTACTGACGTATTTACAACAAGGTAGGTGCTAGATAGGTTCCAGGAATGTTGACGGCTGAAATCATGCAAGTCCGACTAAAAACTTTTCGTGACAATCTCGATCTGTACAGAGCAGATCAGACAAATTTAAAAAAACTTCATATGACAAAGAGTTAATAAGAAAACTTCAAGCAGTTTTCAAGGAAACAAGACGATGAAAGTTGTGTCAAGGTGTTCTGCTCATCAGGAAAAAAGCTTCTGCTCACACATCCCCTGTTGCAAAGCTGCCATTGATTAGTGAGGCTTCGAATTACTGCAGTACCCGCCATATTCTCCAGTTTTGCCCAATATAAATTCCATCTGATGTGATTTCTAAAGAAATCACTTCGGGGACAGAAATTTGACCGCGACGAAAATATCATTCATGCCATAGATGATTGGTTTGAGGGGCTTCATGAATCATTCGGGGCGGGATTTAGCGCACTCGGTTAGGCTTCGCGTCAGTTGAAAGAACTTAAGCTCCGTCGCGCCGGTTAGTACTTTGTGGGCGACCACCTTGGAAGAACGAGTATTTACAGATTTAAAAGACAAAATCCCGAGGATTTTGGAAGGTTAACGTCACTGCGAAAAATTTGTTTAGCTTCGAGATTATTTTAAAAACTACGAAACCATATTTATTCAGATATATTGTTTTGTCTGCTTTTCTCATTACATATTGATCAATCCCCGTACATGTAACTATCGCCCTACTCCCTTATATTGAAATCCATTCGGTTTGCATCATTGCTAAATAAAAACAGGAACTAAATTGACTTGACGGAAAAATAATTTTCAAATACATTATTACATTCCACAAAAGTTTACTCAAGTAGAGAACTACTAGAGAAAGACTTTGTCTAAGTCCTAGAAGATTAAGTTCCAAATCTTTTCAATATACGTTATCTGTCTCTGCCACAGAGAGAGAGAGAGAGAGAGAGAGAGAGAGAGAGAGAGAGAGAGAGAGAATGAGTAGAGAGGGACATAATATTTATGCAATTTCTAAACATATCGGACTGAAAAATCAACGTTACATTTTTTATCTAAATTGCATAAACCTAAATTGCATTAGCTGTAAGTTCAACTTTTTAGAATAGAAGCAATTTAAAAATCAATGTAGTTCAATTTTATTAAGCAAATAAATAGAGTTCTAAGCATCGGTCATCAAATAGCGTATTTTTGCTACATACGTGCAGATATACTTGTAGAGTCGGCTTCCTGATACGGACGTCGTGTGTAGGAATCTCATTCTCGTTATAAATTATTTATTATTCCTATTTTGAATGATATCAATATTTGTAATATTTATGGGTAGTATCTAACGTCAGAAAGGGCATTCGGTTGGGTGCGCGACAAGGTTCCAGAAATTGTTACGCAAATTTAAACGAATGAAAAAATCTCAAATAGAGGACTGATTATGGTTGGTGCAGGACAGAGAGGATATGAGACAGTCTATTCGTATCGCGACCCTAGTTAAACTAGGATTCAAGAGAAGAAGAAGAAGAATGATGATAATGATGATATGTATATATATAAATATACGAATATATATTAAATATTCATTGGCCAATATGATCTTATGTATATATATATATATATATATATATATATATTATATAATATATATATATAATATATTATATAATATATTATATAATATATATTATGATGATGATGATGGGTAGTGTCTAGATTTAGGGCTAAAGATGAAGCCCCGACCATTAACCCTAAACATAAAGGCCTATAATTATAATAATGCTTTAGGGCTACTAGGACGGAATGCATGACCAAGGCAGCCGTTGAAGTAGAAAATTTGGCCTGTGGGGCAGAAGAGAGAGAATACCACGCTTTACCCTCTGTAACCCAGCCCTCCAATTGATAGACTGAACGACTAGAGCTTTAATAGACACACTCACCGGTTTGAGCGAGTAGAATGCCTGACGACGATATTCAAAGTCGACTCCGGGTTTCTTCAATTCCAACAGAATATCTTGAGCTATGCTGGGACGAATGAGATAGGTAAAGAAAACGTAGTCCCCATTAGTCATTCCAAGATCTTGAGCAATGTATAGAAACTGAGCAATCACCGTTGCATTTGGATGACACATTAGTAGAACTGGAATACAGTTAAACAGGTGCTACCGTAGATAGTATAATACTGCTTTGGTTTTAAATTAAAAATAATAATGCTTTAAACAATGAACTCTCTTCTATGGGCTAGAAGAGTTTAGGACAAAATATGATGAGATGATAGTCGGTGATTAAATATAGGCACTTTTAAGTCTAAATCTTTAACGATTTGTTATTTTAATCGATATCCTTGTTATCAATCCAAAGAATCACCGAGATTTTCTGACTGATCGGCTCTATTGAGAATTGATTCAATGCACCTAGGAACAGCAATTCAAAATGTTTCCATATCTCCAGGTGGGTCAGCTATTAGTATTTATTGAAGACTATTAAAGTAGCGGATTATCGTTCCTATGTGCTAATGGATCACGATAGCCATCGAGATTATTGGCCGATGACAATCAAAATATTTTGCTATAATTAGGATTACTTTATATATCAGTCTGTCCAGTTATCTATGGCGCAATGCGTGACTAAAAAGTAGTTATTCTCATCACATATTGCAATTTGTAGAGTTTTCTGGTTTACTTGGTAATTTTGTTAGTGTTTTATTCTCTCTTTGATTATTAGTTAGTCGTTAGTAATCGTTGCTTTATGATAACGAGGTGCATTACAGCTGGCTCGGATTTAAGAATAATTTTGGATAAATCCAGAGCTTTGGTGTAGCTGATATGATTGGACTTGGAATTTAACTTAACTTTCAAAGTGTTATTTATTTAAATAATTGTATATCAATTTAATATAATACTAATGAAATACTAATTTAATGATTTCGTTGATATTTGCAATTATTAGAAAGTGGCTTAATTAAAGGTTCACGCAAAGTATTTCAATGTAAATATATAATTTTTGACCAGTAATATGAAACGATATATCATAGAAGTTTAAAAATAAAAAAGTTCACGTATTTTAGGCAGTACAATATTGAAAACGGATCAAGTGAAAAACATGTGGAATATAGAATCTGTAAGGCATACGACGTCTTTCAAAAACTACAACATATTTGGAAAAGTGATTGAATTGATGTGGGACTGCAGAAGAAAATTTATTCAACCATTGTACAGCCCGCGTTGATGTATGCGTGTGAAACCTAGGAAAATGCTTATAAAATAAGACAATACGTTAACTATTTTCTACAACAATGCCTAAGAAGAATCCTAAAAAGGTATTATTTGGAGCACATCAAAAGTGAAACAGTACTTAAAATGTTTGGATAAGGATAAGTTTGTTGATCTCGTATTAAGAATATCTAATGATCGATAAGCAAAAACTGCAATAATTTAGAAACCAAGCCAAGGAAAAATGAAAGAGGAAAACCTAGAAATACTTAGTTCAGCACGATCAACAAAGTTTTGAAAACTTTGAACATTCCATGGTAAAATGCTGTGAGAGTTGCTGAAGACAGAAATGAATGGTGGAATGTTGCCGCCCTATGTTCTCTTCAGAACGCAAGGAACTGAAGAGATCATAGAAGACGAGAATTAGTGCACTTGATTTAGATCGCGTAGAAGAATACAATTAGGTTCGAGGAGCTCGGTTATTACATGGATTGGTAACCTTGGAAGATTGTGTGCTGACAGTTTGGAATGAAAAAATTCCCAGGATTTCGAAGGTTATGTTTTGATCCCGACGGTAGCAATCATGTGGGCAATCAAAGGCACTAATAAGCATGAGGAGGAAGGAGGAAATGACGAAAATCTCAACAATCGCAAATAAACAAGAAAATACTGTTACAAAAGCGATAGATCATGTCTGCAACCATAAGAACACAACATAATATTAGAAATGGACTATAGCCTGTTATTACATGTATAATTAATAAATAACATAGATATACAGACTAAATTACACTGCCGGACTAAAGTGCACGTGTAATTTACACTAGAGTATACTTACTTCGTGACTTTCTTTGAACATTAAGTACGTATTCAATCAAGTTCTCCTCCGCTGAATTTACACTGAAATCCAAAATTTGTGGGAAAATCTGAAGGTAAAACATAAGATAACTAAATATATCAGATCCGGCATTACCGCACCAGATATTTCCCTGATTAGGAAGAAACGCAATAGTGCGCCAATTGTATGTTCTGAAAATAGTCACGATAGCTCGGCCCAATGCTTCATACGTGCCTGATATTCTAATTAGAGTGTCAAACTGTCTTTTATTCCTCATTTCGCCTTCCATACAGTACACCGGCAGAATAGGGACGTTGTAGTATGACGTCACCTGACTCGCCTGGGAGCATGCTGCAATAATTTGTGTTAAAGTTAGTTAATAAAATTTGCAATTTTAATATGAACCCAATAATGTTAGTGTTTTATATTTATTATTACTATTATTGTTATTAACATCGAAAACTTATATAGTAGTGACATGGCCGAACTCTGTCTTCGAGACTAGTTTACAGAAAGAGATCAATAGTAAACATAAACTAAGTAGGCCCTAACATTGTTGTGCATTACTTCAATTAAAACACAGAACCCTGCAATATTCACAAACAAACGGTGTATCAGAATAATCAACAACTGAAATAGAGAAATATGTTTCAAAGCCCAAACCAAAGCCAAGTTTAACTTTAGTTTCTAGCTCCATAGTGTATCAGTGACTGAAGAGCAGTTGATTTGAACCCTGCTCCTTCTACTTGGCTGTAGAACAACATGCCAACAAGCCACCGGCTTAGTCTATATAAATAGCCAGTTCAAATCTACTAATCAACACTCTACTTATATAAAATCGCTTAAGAAACAGGCTATTGCATTGATTTTTTTGTAAATTACATCTTAATCTATAATTAGAAATTAAATTTGGAAAATAAGGCTTTTTTATTTATTCAGTATACAAATGCTTCGCAAGAGAGTGCCGAGCTGGTAAACCAACCTAACCTGAGGATTACTGATTACACCTAACAGCCAATCAGGCCTAATTACTGCTTACACTTAATAGCCAATCAGACCTACTTGCGTCTAACTTTAGATTCCAAACCAATATAATTAAAATAACGAATATACATGTACATAATCATATAATGAATTAATATAAATCATAGTATTTTGACATAAAATAACATGATATATGGATGTATTTCTTATTGCAAGTTTTCATAGTTTACGGTTGATAAATATTCAACGAATTCCATTTGACTATTTTATTGATCTATGCTTAAGAAATTGATAGAGAAATGAAGGAATTCAGTGCTTTGAAGGTTTCTTATTAATCCGGGTTTGTCTTTATTTGGTTGAATACTTGTAAATTTAACCTACTAAGTATAAACGCATGATACCTCGATAAAAAATATAGAGCATAAAAATGGACTATGAAATTGCCTTTGAGAATTTTAGCCTGGTTATCATGAATAACAGTAGAAATAAAAAGGCAACTTGAAGAACAATTTATAAAAAAATTAGAAATTTAGTAACTCAACTAAAGGAAGAATACAACAAGGAATCGTTTTAATTGACTTGTTGTCAAATAAAGACTAAAATGCATAAGTAGTTTTTACTTACTAATGCTTTTGGAAATATTTTTCTATAGGTAAATCATTTGACTGAGAGTCATATATTTCATTAAATGAAAACTTCAGGATAAAACACTTTATTAAAATACAAAGTCTCTGCCTTTTCAAACAGCAACACGACCATAAGTCTTGTAGAACAAAAATTATGCCTAGTGAATAGGGTGGTCCTTAAAATTATTTTTTTAGTCTACTGTTCTCCAAGGTCCTATTTGGTTCCATTCCCTTCAAAAACATCAAAAAAAGAGTTTGAGGCAAAAATATTAATATTCAGGACTTGCCCAAAGTCATCAAACTTTCATCGTATATTCTACATATAAATTTTCAACACATATACATAGCATAATGTATATTTCGGTCTTACAGCAGTTCATCTATTTGTAGGTCCACTTATCTAGTTTACAACACAATGATCTCCTCCTTAACAGATGCTTAGCACTGTTAATGATCTTGGGATTTTTTAAGGCCTTGAACTTTGGACGGAACTCTCCTCTGCGGGAGAGGAGAACAAGTTGGATGATCTTCCACAACTTGTAGAAGGAATTGTTTCTGCTCCTCACATCTCGTAATGGAGTATTTGAAGTGCTGAATGAGGTCTGCACGGCGTCCAGCTACGTCTCTGACAACGCTGAGAGATTTACTGATAGCTTGGCACCTCATATAATCTTCTTGATTAATCAACTCACTTGGATCGACTTCCAGAATTGAATCTGATAGATCCAAGTTATGTAACTGGATAACAGTTTTCTTTTTTGCTACGAAATCATGCAGTCGAACTTGTTGTTGATGGTTGGGTAAACAGAGGGATGCATTTTAGTGGTTCATTGGAGCCTTCTTTATTCCTTAAGGCTGCTACCATTAAAAACCTTGAGCCTCTTGCCCTCCACTCACACGTCAATGTTGAAGAAACTTATATTACTAACGTCTCGGATAAATACCATACGTGCCGTCGAAAAGCTTTCATTACAGCATTAGAGATGACCTAGAGAGAGAGAGAGAGAGAGAGAGAGAGAGAGAGAGAGAGAGAGAGAGAGCAGAGAAATACTCTATTGGTCCTAGGCGCACTGACAGCTGATGAAATTTGACCGAAGAGAGGACATAGATGAAGGCAACAGGCAAACATTCTTCAAATGTTTCCATTGCTATAAGGTAATGATCCGCGTGATCCACTGGACCGCAGCTCTAGAGGCTTTGTACCTTTAAACCACCACATCTCCAGCGAGTAAACCGCTCTCGCAATCCAGCGGGCTCAATAGTCTCTGTGGAGGATTGGATCATAGGATGGTTATGGTTGGTTCCCGTAGTTCCTGGTAATCATTAGGCCTAAGTGTTTGAAACTCCTCCTGTTGCGCCATTACCAAATTTAAGACGTCGTTATTCCACAGACTGTTGCACGGATTGTTATTCCACGGATTCATTGCTGTGTTCTCGTCATCTGCGAAGGGCGAAAGGCAGCTTGATTAATTTGAGACCAATACTCACGAAAATGAATGAAACGTTCCATGTTTGGAGATTTTGAAATGTCTTTGATGCGGAACATTTATTCCAACATTATTTCAGTAATATGATGCTGATAGGAAATGTCCAACAGTGGACTTTCAACGCCTGAATTCAGTTTCCTGTCGGACGAAAACTACTCCTTACACCCCAGTATTAGAGACAGTTGTATCAACACATAACCCTCTTATTTGGTCATATAACCCTCATTAATCCACAGTATCAAGAAGTGTCAACAGCCTGAGTAAAAAATTAGTAATAATAATTATAATAATAACAAAATTTCATTAATCCTGAAAGTTGGCCAAATAAGTCAAGCTAAACAATGCTAAATATAATGCAAATCTTAAAATCAGTTGGGTAAGTTCTAAATATTGTCTGATTTAGTTTTCTTTTTAATTATTATTGTTTTTAGCCTAGTGTAACCAAATGAAGGGTTGAAGAAAGTTTAAAAATAGTTTTTAAAAATCACCATTATAGATGGGACCACCCTACTAGTGACGTTTCCTTTTACAATTTTTTAATCAACAACATTTAGCTAGATTTTTAAATTTGGTATTTTATTTGTCACTTGTAATTTTATTTTCGTTGATTATATTTTGTTGGAATTTATTTGCATTCATTCAATATCGGCATCTACGTAAGTTTTTTGGGCAGAAACAATCTCAGAAAATATTATATAACTTACTTGAAGTGCAGCTTGGAGAGATCACAACATGGATATCTTGCTCAACTATTAATTGCAATGTCGGTGATATTACGTTAGGACTGTTGCATCGAAAACCGACATAATGATAGCTAAAAAAATTAAAAACAAAGAACAGTCAAAGTATGCTTTCAAATTATTTTCAATATTATTCAAAGTATTTCTTCTCTACATATATCCCATTGTTTGAAGAATAGACCAACCGCTGACTACTGTGTCGTATAAGGTGACTAAAGCATTAAGATCCAAACCAACGCCAGAAAGAGCATTCGATTGGTGAGAACTTAGGCTCCAGAAATTGCTATAATAATTTTCCAAAACGAATGGAAGAGATAATTCATGTATGAGATTGACGGATAACATGGTATGGAACAGAGAGGAATGGCTAATATCTATTCGTTTCTCGACCCTTGTTAAACTGGGAATAAAGGGAAGAAGATGATGATTATGATTTCTTCTCTACATAAAATTGTATATTGACGACGGCTTTTAGTCCTAGTGACAGGGATTTTACTTAGCGCATATCAAAAATTCTGAATTTAATATTTTCATAAATAATTGTCGTTCTTTATATAATTTTTGAATAAAAGAAAAATCCAGTAATATTTCTTAATGAATAACAGACTTTAAATAACAGACTTTTAAAGCGTTTTTATGTTTGGTGCGTTTTCTTTGATTTTGACTCTAGTTAACAACTAATGAAATGGAATGATGAATGCTAGACTAATTCGTTATACTAATGGATTGATATGATATTTAACTAAAACATCAGTCAACTAAATGCATAGTAGTTCATTTCAGCATTTGGATAGGATATCTATTAATATTGCGAAATATATTGCACAAGATTTAATCAAGTTTAACGTTCGGTTCCCATACGAAGGTAGCATCGATGACGCCTAACGATGAATAAAGAGCTGCAGTCAGCTTTATCTCATCGGAAGGCACATGTAGACGCCTCCAATGATCTGGAGTCGATATTTTCTATTCTTGGAATTTCAGTGATGAAACCAGCAAATAGTGATTTATAACAGAAAATAAACGAAACCTCTAGGTCAAAAATCTTAGAGAAAAAAATTGAAAGTCGTCGTTCAAATTTTTCCTAGTAGGGCCTATCAATCAAAAACAAAATGATCTAAAACAAAACTAGGCTAAATCGAACTGACTTGTAGGTATAATTAAAAAAATTAAAATCGAAATCTATTTTTAATAGCTTCTCTAGAGAAACTATGGGCTGGGCCGGTGGCTTGTTGGCTAGTCGTTCGACAACGGATGTGAAGTGTTCAAATCCAGTGCTCTCCTCTCCCAGCAACTGACATGCTATTACAGCACCACTAAAATGACGTTAACAATGGCCATAGCCTTAGTAAACACTAAAGTGTAGTATTTAATAAAAATGAAATGCAAGAAGCACTGAAAACATTCCAAGCTTACCTGATATTACATCCAGCTAATAACCCGTCTCGCTGAGCCTGATCAAAGGCTAAAGTGACCGCTCCTTGATTAAATTCTTCCGATATGAAACCAACTCTAATGGTGTTGTTCTCCATGCTCCATACCGAACAAATTCTAATAAGGATTATAGAAAAGACCACATTGATATCCTCACAGGCTTTCTGTATCATATTGCTGCAACTTTGTCAATTCAAGCTTTCAAAATAATAGTCTTATATATATTAATATAAGAAGGGAAATGAATTCAAATTGTAGGTTTTCAGTTGGTTAAGTACGATTTGGGTTTTCAGCCATTCTTTAATTGAATAAGTTTTACACTTAGTATAAACTTGCTTGTAATGTTTGTCTCGTATTTGCTCGACTGTACAACCCGCATAGAATAAAATTTCTGATGATGCTTAGTATTTTAGAACATTTAATAAATTTGGAAAGGAATTTTCGGTAACTAACAGAACTAAACTAGAATTCTATAGAATTATATTTTTTATATAAAATTGGCTGAAAGTAATTATTTAGCAGAGTACTAGTGAAATAGTTTGGCTTTTGTGTTTTGATGTGAAATAAACCTGAACTAAAACAGTATTTTAAGGATGCTCTTCTGAAATATATTTCCTCTTTCGAATTATTTGTCATTAAATTTATGCAATATTATATTTTTTATTTACTTTGTTTGCTTTCATAATTGTTCTTATATATATATATATATATATATATATATATATACTGTGATTTTTATAACTGACACCCCAAATTGTTTTTACAAGAAAGTCGTAAGAAGTTGACCGATGTTCTTAAAATTTATAGCCCTTGACCAGCAGCCAATTCTACAAAATATGGATTAATTTCGTTTGAATATCTTTAATAACGTGAAAGTTACAGTTTTGTGAATAGTAGTGGGGTCAGATATTAAATTTCCAGTACAGGAGTACAGGCGTGTTACATGCAGCGTAATATTATCTCTATTGTTATTCAGCTGTTTCTTATAAAACGTTCAGTTTAAACTTGGTCTACCCTCTAGCGTCCCGAACACAACACGGCGATCACTGCACACTACAGCACGTAACCCATGAAGAAATAGGTGTCTTATCCGACTGAAGCCTGGGATGCAAAATTGTATCAGTCGACAAATTATTCTTCAGAATCGCCATTACTCAATGGATAAGCAGGCTACTGACTGGCAGCTGGCTCAACATTGCAATTTACAGATTGCATGAAGTAAAGAATTGCCATTTTAAAAAAGTGTAGCAATTGTAAACATTTTTACTAAATACTGACAGATTATAGCGAAATATCAATAAATTAAAATCTTTTAAAAGATGATTAAATTTTTATTTATTCAATGGATTCTGTGTATGAAACCGTTAGGCCTTAATTTGTTTATTTTGAATTTTGTACACATTTTTCAAAATAAATTGCTAACTTCAGAACTGGTACAAAATCAAGCTATTGTTAAATGCAATCTCATTACGTCAAAAAGTCTGTTGCTAACTGTTTTGTATATTATAAGAGACTTTTGTGTAATATATCTAGGCCTATAGCACTATTTACTTGTTATGTAATGTTCTCATCGTAGTAGACGCAAAACTTCGGTGTAGTAATCAAGTGATCGATGAATAGTCGATGATAATCAGATAATGAAACCTATCTTTGCTTGATAATTCAATCTTTTATTTGGTACTGCGACATTTTATTAGTTCCATAGCTGCATATTCATGCGAGTAGTGGCTTTCACAAGCAGAGGCAAGCAAACGATGATATAAGAGATTGCTGTATATATATATATATATATATATATATATATATATATATATATATATATATATATAATATATATATATATTATATGTTATATATACAATATATATACATATATATTTTATGTAGATATATATATATACATATATACATGTATATATATATATACATATATATATTTATACATATATATATATATATATATATATATATATATATATATATATATATATATATATATAGTCTCTCGCAGTCTCTCGCTCATAACATTTGTATTAGTGAACCAATTTTTTAACTTCTTGCATAGGTATAATCAGGAAAACATTTGCAATAAAATAGCATTAAGTGACTCTGTTAATTATTATTTTTGCGTTGAAGCAGTGCTTGAAAATATGTGCGACTGACAATATTCAGTGTAAGTAAATCAATCGCTACCGAATGTTTACAAATCCAGTGGAACTAACAATGAAACACACGAAACAAACAGTGTAATACAGCTACTGTCAATACTGTCAATTGTCAAAGCATATGCTCAAAATGTCCTCCTTTGGCGCGAATACAATCACGGAGACGCTTGCGCTACTCATCTTTTGCGTTGTCAATGATAGATTGCTGCATGTCTTGCCAAACGTCCACCAGGCGTTGCTTCAACTCGTCCATGTTATTTATTTTCTTTTTTTCTGCACAATTTCTCTAATAAGCAATCTAGCCCTCCCAGAATCCACTTTTTGTTGGAAATTCGGCAATCAACCAATGTGCACCATCACCCTTTAGGAGGTGCAAGTCTTTTTATGAGCGCGTTATCTTCATTAGTAAACACCATTTTAAAATTTCAACAAAAACAGACTATGTTTGTATAATCGTCTCTTATTATCTAAAATAAACCAGAAGTGTCACAGAATCTAGATTTAAGATTAATACTTTTCTTCTTCTTTATAGTTCTGAAAATATTTTCAAAATCGGTTCATAATTGTCAAAGTTGTGCACGAAATACTGCGCACATGTCTTTTTATGACTCACAGTGTATATATATATATATATATATACATGTATATATATATATATATATATATATATATATATATATATATATATAGGCCTATATTATATATTATACTATATTATACATATATATATTACGGTGGTGCTGAAAATTCTTTTTTTTCCAGAAATTGGAGGGACAGCCCCTGGTTATGTTCTACTTATTACTATGATCCCTTGAGCAAAAAATCTCCACTTTATTCCATCATTTAGGGGTGCCGCAGAAGCAATTAAGTTTTCCATACTATAATGCTATTACAGCCAAGAATTGCAACAGATAGTTGAGTAGCTATAAGCATTGGTAGGCTTCGATTTAATGAAACATCAAATAGTACAAGATAATCATTCAGTCAGAAACAACTTACACTCTTACTAGAGTATTAATAATAATACTAAGAATAATAATATTACTATTATTAATATTAATAATAATAAAGATTTAACTAGAAATTACATTACGGTCAGTATTTAAATTTTATGACTGTTCTTAGAATCTGACAACTGCCGACTATGCGCTGATACAACCTGAAGTAAAGCTTACTTCTGTATCTATTGCTTTGTTAAGATTATCAATCAATCATCGAAGTTAAGCTGCATCGACCTCGGTTAGTACTTTGTGGGTGACCATCTTGGAAGACGGAGTGTTGGCAAAAGCTTAGGAAGGAAAAAATTCCAGGGTGATGGAATCCGCGCCGGCTGCAATTGATGCGCCATCAAAAGGCAACGATTACTAATAACCATGGAGAGGAAGGAGGAAATGGGTCTTAAACAAGCATCTGTGCTTCCTGACCCAGTGTGCCGTTATGTTTATGTTATGTTATTATATCATAGTCTTGAATAAGTGCAAACTGCTCTCTTTGTCCAATCATTCACAACACTCAGGCCTGACACAATCTTTTGAGACTCCAAATATTCACTGTTCTCGCTCCATACTCTCGGCTCTACATGTATTTCCAACCAACTGTATGGAATTCCAAGAATAGCGAAAGATCTGACTGTGCTTGTTGTTACAAATTCTTCAATAATTCGTGAACTAGAACTATCAATGGCTTGAGGACGCTTAAGTGGAATTTGCATGCCCTGCTTTGTTCTCATAGTTCTCACCTACCATCCTGTCTTTAGTAGTGGCGTCAATCCGGTCATCTAAGAAACTAACAGCAATCAGCTACTCACCAAGATACCAGGCGTGAGGTTTGATGCTGAAAAATACAGCTGTTTCCTCATCTGCGATGCCATTTGGTTTGTTGTCATTTTTTTGCCACTATCATGATTAATTGACTGCCACTCATTTGTATACCTCCTAAACATCTGTATGTCAGGACCAGAGGATGGTCTAGCTAATGAATTGAACACGTCACCTAGCATCCCTTTAAAGATATAGTGTCGATATGCGAGATGTAGTCTTTTGTTAACTTTAGTTCAATGAGGACTGCAGCTCCTTTTGCAGCACTAGAGTTACTTGCCGTAGTATCGATCAGCAGGAGCTCTATTCCATGTCCTGAGAAATTTATTGGTAAACGATCAACTTTTTCAGTCTTTCCAGTTATATCAGACAAAAGCTTGACATTCCAGAGTAAGACTAGTGGAACACCAGGAGCGAAACTTGTCTTCAAGTTTGAACGAATTTGAACTCTGTGCTTCATTCTACTTCGTCGAACAGTCCAGCGATTCAAAGCGATACTATCAGCGTCTTGGGCAACAGCTTAAGAGAGCGAAGCAAGTGCATAGACTGCTTTTCGATCACTGATTTTTGTTCTGTCAATGGCTACTGGTACTTGAGAATTAATAATGTTTCTTTGTCATTGGTGAAACCAACTACGAAGATCTCTGTTTTAGACCTAGTAGCAATCTTAGAGCCTGCATAATTATTAGCCTGTATAATAAAAAAATCGATAATAGAGTAATTTAGTGGCAAACAGTTGTAAATATGACACATTTATTTCTCTGGGAAATACGTATTTAAATTACTGTGAAATCGTTTTAACAAGCACGCGTTAAGTAAACGAATTATTTACGAATATTTCCCATCGAGAAATATTACTACGATGGACGATTACAATAATATTATTAATCTATTCAGAATGATGTAATGGCCAGGATTGTAATCTTTGATATAACGTCATAACTTATAGCTGGTAGTATTTTTAATTAAAGCGGTGTTTTTCCAGAATTATTTAATTTCCCGAATTGAAATACTGCTTCAGAAATATAAACTATTTGCACTTGAAATATCCAATATGTTACAATTAATTGCAATTTAGTCGTCAAAACCTGATTTGTTATTGATGTATAATATATCAGCAGATAATGAAAACAAAGAATTCTAAAAGAGATATTGCATTGTTGCTCTTCGTTTAGCTGTACGTTATAAACTGAGGCATTTCATTAAAGGGGTACATATTTCACCTGCCATGCGGCACCCCTAAATAATGGAATATTTTGCTAATATTTTGCATTTGAATTTCAGTTGCCAATAAGAACAATGTTAAGGGGTGTCCCAGTGAAAATTAAAAAAAGACTTTTTTGGCGACCACCCTGATATATATATATACATATACATGTATATATATATATATATATATATATATATATACATACATACATATAGTATACGATGGCTTGGAGCACAAAGGTGCCAAGTCACATTTTGATTCAAAAGGATATGCACATTGCAGTGTTATACAAGTATCTATCAGTACACAAAAGTACCAAGTGATGGTCTATAGTACAATATTGACTTGGAACGAAAACATAATGGGATCAAGTGCGCCTGAGCAGAATCTTCAGTTCACCATCGTTCCTAAGGCACATACTGTCTATCTAATATTTCTAAATCGCGCTTGGAATCACTGTGCTCCAAGCCATCGAGTTATATATATATATATATATATATATATATATATATATATATATATATATATACATGTATATACATGTATATATATATTCCACATATTTACGCTTAGTAAACCATCTCTTCTCAAAACATGATCCTTCTAGTTATTCTGTATGTTCCATATAATATTTATCAGATACCCATTTGATCCATACCTATTTGCCACTTCTTTAATAAATTTCTCAGTCCATAACCGGCATCGCCACTGGCTGGAGCCGGTATCGATTTAGGTAAGATATCCAACCGCAGATCAGTATCGTTAGGTTCAAATACTGCACTTGCCCGTAGCTGGTATAACTTTCGTAATACGAAACAGACGTTAACGTCGGATATCAAACGCTTCCAGTTCCCGAATATTCTCCTTTCTTGTCAATTTTTCGCAGCCGTACAGAAAGGTGGTCCACTTGAAAGTGTGTTACAATCTTAATAAAAATCCACCAATAAGAATTTAACGTCCGGTTCCTAGCCAAAAGGCAAAGTCAGTGACGTCAACCTTTATATTCGTGGATATATTGTATAAAGTTTGCGTAGGGCCAATATCTGCTAACTACTGGGTATATTTGACATCTCTGTCATTTCATGCATGCACCATTTTCTATTGATTGCTGTTTCTATTTGTACTGCCTATGATTGCGATTCGGTTGATGAAATTAAAATTAATATTAATAATTATTGAACTCCTTCTGTAAAGTAGTCTCGAATGCAGATTTACATTTTCATGCCAATTGCTTTTGAGACCATGAGCCCTATCAATTATGTCGCATCGGACTTTTTAAACTATTTTTGCTCTTCATCGATTCAATGCTATCAGTTTCCGTGGTACTTTGGCTAATGCATCTTCTCAGAGTGTAGAGTATTTAATTAAACAGCTTCATTTTTTAACTTTTAATTAAATAAAGTCTCTTTGTATCTTATTTTGGCCAGGGTCCCTTTACAGCCCAGGACATGTAAAGTAATAATACTGAACATATAATTATAATTATCTCAGGTAATAACTGGAATATCCTAATATTTTCGTCATTTTAAGCAAATTGTTGTTTGCATAATTTTACTCTTGTCATACAGTATCAAAACTGCATTTAATGTTAGTGTCATTATTTATTAGAAAATCCCTATTATTAATTTCAAATTTAATGCTAAAATTGGGCAAATTGAACTTGCAAAGTCTAATTATGCTTTAAAGTTTAAATTATAATCAGTCACCTTTTGTCTAAGAATTTCATATACATACTTTATATCACTTTGCCAATACACTGAATTATAGGGATATTGAGATTTTAGTATTGTTCTAAGCTATAGTAGTGAAATGACGCATTTAAATATGCTAAATTGATAAGACATTTTCTGAGTGCAATTTGAACATAATTTGAAAGAATCCTTCAACTACTAGGCCAATTTAAGCAGAACAATATCGATCGTTTCACACTTATACCATGTAGATCTATTTATATTCGAAGCTTTCGAGTTTGAAATAAGCCTACGAATTGTTGGCAACATAACTATATATAAAAACTTTATTCACTGAAATCTCAAAGTCTGTATTCTGATGGTATTAAGAATATAACATGGAACAAGAACTATTAGTTTTGCCGATATCTTACCGGCAATTTGTTTGATAGCTGATCAGGAAGTAAGTACAGGGTTCGAATCTTTAAATCATCTAACATTCCTAATATCGACCTGTCTCTGCCTCTAGTTCCTCTATTCTGCTTCTATACACCTCTTGTAATGGAATTTCCCCCTTTGAATAGATGTCCTCTCCAACTCTTCTTCCTCTTTAGTAATGCATTTTTCTACTGTCTGGCTGTACTAACTCTCTTCGGACTTCATCATTTGTAACCTTTTAAGTCCAGCTAATCCTTTCCATTCTTCTCCATATCCACATTTAAAAACTAATAATATCTGGAATACCTTTAAATTGTGACCTCTATAAGACCGTAGACTTCTAAAAGATTCCAGATTTTTAATCTGACTATAGTATTTCGAGTGAAATTTATCTCTCCATTTGCTTATAATTAGACTCTGCTGTATAGAATACTAAGACTACAGAATAGTTTTACGAACATTATTATAGAATCATTTTCCCGTGTTGTGTCCGGGTTATTTGAAGAATTGATCAACCGGTGACTGCACTTGTCGTAGAAGGCGACCATAGCACTGAGATCCACACCAATGCAAGAAAGGAAATTCGGTTGGTGAACGCCTAGGCTCCAGAAATTGTTATAAAAATTGAAACGAATGGCAAAGTCTCAAATAGGGGATTGACTGATAACTTTTCCCAAATAGAGGATTGACTGATGAATGATATGATGTAGAACAGAGAGGATTTGAGACAGTCTATTTGTATCCCGACCTTAGTTAAAATGGGATTCAAGGGAAGATCATGACTCTGATGATTATAGAATACTACGAGAATTTAAAAATCAATCCATCGAGATTATAGTCATGGAAACCCCGACCGCTCAGATCCATTTCTGAAGATTTTAGTTTCGATGATCTGAGTTCCAGAATTCCTCTTGAGGTCTCTACTCCGAGGTCCAGGATTCTTGGTTCTGTTCCACTTTGTGTCACAATATCTAACACTCGCGATTCTGTTTGTGACTAGATTAAGCATAACTATGTTTGCTATGCTTCAAGTATGCAATAACGTAATATACATTATATGTTATGCATGCATTTCAATAAAAAAGAAAAGAAAAATATAAGGGCTAGAGAAACATCATATATAGATCTATATAATCTGTATATCTACAGTGTATATCAATCTATAGGCCTAAATATATAATTTATATATTATATTATTTTTGGTACACATCTGTTGTTAAAACTTATATATTTCCAATTGTGCTGTTGATTCAAAATGTTATTCTTTTCCTTCTAGCCAATAGGTATACATCGTTCCTTTACCCTGAAACAAATATAACATTGCTTTGAAATATTATTCTTTAATACAGATGTTTTCATGTGCAAATAATTCAAGTTCTATGCGATATAATACGAAAATGCGAGAAGTTTTTATTTCTAATTGCATTTCGGATAGTATTTAATTTCCTTTATTTCTCTTACTTCTAGTTGCACACCCCAGTGATCATTGTTATTTACTTTTTTGTCAGTGTGATATCCCCTTGTAGGTTCGCGAAAATAGAGAATTGAACCCACCGACAACTGCATGTGTTCGTAAGAGGCGACTGACGCAGATTTGACAATGAAGAGACTTGTAGACGCGCGGTGATGATTTCTGTGTTTTAGACCAATTGGTCGTTCACACTCAATATTTGCAGAGTTATAGTCGCTGCACCGATTGTGGAATTATACCACTAGGCTTCTTGACCTTTAGAGTCCATTAAGCGCTAATGTGGCCAAAGAACGGCGCTTTATAAATATATTTTTTTATTACATCGGAATCAGTGAAGAATAGACTTTGTGCTCGATATTACTAATTAATATCTAACATAGTAACGAAAAATTATATAAAAATATCTTTTTTGCAATTTTCGCTTTGTTAAAGGCTTAGTTAGCCTATATACAGTATAATATCTAGGCCTACCTATTCAAGTGTAATCCCTATTGGCATGTTCGCGGCATATAACTCCGGTCCTAGATTAAAATCCTTAGCAAGAATGCTAAATTGTAATAATTTATTTCTGGCAAATGAAATGGAATCAACTTTTTGAAAGAAGAAATACTTAATATGAAGTCCATAAATATAAAGTATGTAAAATATAAAATTTGAACATAAATATTTAAATTTTTATTGAATATATGCTTGAAAAATATACAAAGAACCATCAACTTCAAGAAAACTATAGAGAGAGGGAGAAAAAAAAACTATTTTAGTAGATTAGTGAAATTACAGAAGGATTGACTTACGCTGTTAATTGCCATTGCTGAATGTATCATTACCATTAAAAGTATTTGGATGAGACATCCAAATGCATTTAAAGATGCAAACATTACATAATTTAGTTTAAAATTGACTATTTTGAAATTGAATACTATGGCTTTCCAGAAATCGTTTTACTACCTTCACGAAGATTTCACCACGAAGACTTGTCTTATATCCATAATAATTCTCCAGAGCTTTGTGCGAATCTCCACTCAGATGAATACGATGAGCTGAAGCAAAAGCATACATGTACTTATACTTGCGAATGAAATAAAAATAATGTCTATCCCATAATTGTATCGTAATATAATAAACAATAGTATTTGAATGTGTCTGAGTTATATATATTCGTTTATTACTTGACATCTGACATACCGCAGAAAACGTACAAACATACATGGAACAAAAAGCAAATATAAAGTTCCATAATACCAAGATAACAATAGTCTAAGATAATGTTTCATAACAGTCATTATACGATATTCTAATGATAAAAGCAAACTACGGAAGGAATGGGTTTCAATGATATTTAAATTGGATAGGCTCTCCACTAAGCTTGATATTGAAATATAATAAATCTTGCTTTTATTTCAAAATAATCTAACAGCCGCAGATAGGTTTCATACGAACATGATTAGCCTACATTATACGAGAAGATAATGTCACAGTCACAAAAAATACTAACAATGCATTTTAAACCAAGATTAAATTAGCTATGGTTTTACAGCATCACTTGGTATCAAGCGGGTTATGAAGTTTTTATCATTCAAAGAGCTACGCTTAGTTGGTATGGCGTAATTTCTTTTTGCAACGTTTCTTCGGGTTTGATATGAGTGTTGGTTTAGCGAGGGTTGGTTTAGTGAGGGAATAAGCGGAGCCAACAAGTGGTTAGGATTATTACAGACTGAGATAAATAGCTTACTGTCAGCTGACATGCAAAGATTCTCAAAATTTTGGCTCTTTGTTGTAAAAACCAGCCCTTTTTGCACGTCTTAAAAATGCTTCTAGGCGGTTTCTATCGTCAGCAGAAGTAAACCCCCACCAAAATTGTGATGCGTAAAGTAATTTACTTAGAGTAGAAACCTGGAACACTATCTGCAGGAGTTCATTTGAAAGACCTCTTGTGCGCAAGGAGTATAAAGCAAAAATATTACTCGAACATGAGGATATAGTATTGGATATGTGAGAAAACAAGGAAAAATTACACGAAATCGTGACTCCCAACATTTGTGATTTGAGACTCGTTCTATTCCATCTAAATAGGGCAATTCAGTTGTTTGACGCTTAAAGCTAGGTGACTTAAAGATTATTTCCTTAGATTTACTTCTGTTTAGCTGTAGATTGTTTACTGAAGCCCATCTTTCTAAGTTCATTAATTCTACTTCAATTAGATGGAAATGTGATGATGGTACTATGAGATATGTATCATCAGCAAATTTTAGTAAAGAATTTGCTGAATGCATTGTCCTTAGATCAGAGGAAACAACAATAAATACAGAAAGACCAATGGCAGAGCCTTGGACAACACTTGCATTTATTGTTTTAGGAGAGGATAATTGACCTTCGAAGATGGTCGTATGAGAACGGTCAGATAAGAAGCTAGCAATCCACCCATTAACAGAATCAGGGACATTCAGCTTGCAAAGCTTTGAAATTATCTTTGAATGTTTGACGGTATCAAAAGCCTTACTGAAATCAAGAGCTATTACTCTAACAAACGTTTGGTTTTCAAGTATTGAGGATATTTTGTGAAAGAGAGTGATAAGGGCGGCAGTGGGAGAACCTGTTGGTCGAAAAGCAAACTGGTTAGCAAAGTCAAGATCTGGAGGTGGAGACAAGAGCGCCGGGTAGATGTATCTTGAGGTGATGATACGTTCAGTTATGCGTGAAAGCACAGACGTTATTTAAATTGGACGGTAGTCTGATGGGGCATTAGGATGAGGAACTTTACGTACAGGTTTAATCACTGAGGCTTTCCATTGTGTGGGAACACATGAGTAGGTAATAGAAAGATTAATAAGTTTGGCAAGCGGTGCACAAAATACTGGTGCAGATAGCCTGAGAAACCACGATGGAAGACTGTCAGGTCCTGTAGCGGTAGGTTTCAGTGTATCCAGTATGTTGAAGATGATGATTTCGGAAATAAGAGATAGTGGCGCACTATTAGATTGACTTACGACTGGCTCAATGTATTGATTGTCCGTTGAGACATGAGCATAATCGTAATTAAGCGTTTCGGCTGTTATATTGGAATTCAGTGGCATCTGTTGAAATTGCTTTTTACCTGAGACCTTTTTTACAGCAGCCCAGAGGTCATAGGAATTGGTTGCTAAATTGAGTTTGGTAAGCTTCCTAGAGTTGTATTTGCTAATAAGCTTACCAATTTTTTCTGTAAGGGCATTAGCATTCTCAACTTTACCTTTGCGCATTAAGCTGTTTCTCTTTCTTAAAAGAGATTTTATTTCAGGAGTGTTAAAGTCAGGATCTTGAGAAGTTAGCGTGACAGTTTTTAATGGAAAGAAGGAGTTAAGAAGAGACGTTGCTTTGGAGTAGAAATGATCAAATGACTCTTGCACATTCTTATCATCTAAACCTATCAAATCTGAAGATGTAATAGTTGCAATATGTGCAAGATATTTAGCACGATTAGTAGGTGTATTAGAGCGATATACTATAGACGGACTAGTTTTAGTTTTACTAATTTTAACGTTACCATTATAAACTACAATAGCTGAATGGTCACTCATTAAAATAGATTTAATAATTTTTACATTGCTATACTGAACATCGGATACAAATATATGATCCAAAATATTATTTCCTCAAGTGGGCGAAGTTACCAGGTCTTGTAGGCCTGTAATTTCTGATATATGGGTAGCTTTGATTCCAT
The DNA here is from genome assembly GCA_905160935.1 of Enchytraeus crypticus. Taxonomy (NCBI): domain Eukaryota; kingdom Metazoa; phylum Annelida; class Clitellata; order Enchytraeida; family Enchytraeidae; genus Enchytraeus; species Enchytraeus crypticus. Next base: position 50,252 of record CAJHZI010000529.1, read on the forward strand.
TGAAGTCACCAGCCAAAAGCTACAGGAATTGCTTAAGTAGTCTATACAGTTTGATAAATATTCTAAGAACACTTTTACGTCATAATCAGGATTAGGAGGGTGACATAGCGCACCTATTACAACTGAAGTATTATTATCTACTATCTTGAGCCACAGAACTTCGTATTCTTTTACTTCTCCCGGTACGCTAAGCACCGTTACGTCTTTGTATCTGCTGCTCACATACACCAACACACCACCTCCTCTTGTACCATTCCTATCTCTTCTATAACTTGAGTATCCTTCAATGGCTTCAAATTCCGGCGAATGTTTTTGCTTTAAATGAGACTCCACGATAACTCCAATGTCTATTGACATACCTATCATATCTGTAGTGACGTGTTGGAGGGCGTTGGGTTTGGCTATGGAGCGAGCGTCGAGGACGTATAGAGATGGAAGTTGAAATGTCAACGTACATGGCGGTGATTGGTGTTGAAGACTGGTATTGTTTATCGGTAGAGTCTTTAGACATCTGTCTCTGCGGTGCTGTTCATGGGTTGGGAACCTCTCCCCGCGGGGCTTGATGAGCGCAGCTATGGGTCGTTTAGCTGCGCCTGGTCTGCAGCCTCTGTATCTCAGTAGCCCAATAGCTGAGATGTTGTTTAGAGTTGTGTGATTTAAAATACGCGCGGCTGGTACGCTGCAGCGTATGTTGTATAGCCTCTCCCTTGTGTATAATTATTATACCAATAATAAATGAAGCTACCTACTCTGATCCGTTGACAAAACCCGTACATTTAATATTAGTACATATTTTTTCCGGAAAATTTATCTTAGGCTAACTATGAAGATTTATTAAGAATTATGCTACTAAATTGCAATCAAGGCTAAGACATACTAAGATTAAGATAAATTACTAGTAAATATTATGTCCATGTTAGAGAGGAGCTGCGAAACCTTCTCCAGTTGATTCCATCCTGGAAGCAACATTGACTGTGTCTCCAAACAAACAGTAGCGAGGCATCGTGTGTCCTACAACACCTGCAGCAATAAATTATAGAATTACCATACATGTGGATTCATTTTAGTCATCATCATCATCATCATCACCTCCCTTGAATTCCAGTTTAACTAGGGTCGGGATACAAAGAGACTGTCTCAAATCCTCGCTGTCCAATATCATATCATCTGTCAGTCCCCTATTTGAGACTTTTCCATTCGGTAAAATTTTTGCATCAACTTCTGGAGTCTAGGCGCTCACCAACCGAATGCCCTTTCAGATGTTGTTAGGATCTTAGTGCTTTAGTCGCCTTCTACGACACATGCAGTCACCGGTTGGTCAATTCTTCAAACAACCCGGACACAACACGGATAATAAGGGGATTCCTTTTTAGTGATATATTTAAATTGTATAGCGAGTGTATCGTATTTGTTATTCACTAGTGTGAATCAGTTTTTAAACTGATCGCCATCATATTAACATAAGTATTATTAGAATTCAAGGTACTTCCACAAGACAAATGATACAATTTCAGTATGAGAAACCGATGTAAATTTAAAGAAGTTTAAGCTTTATATCAAATCATTGAAGAATGTTCAAATTATAAGCAGCATTCCATCGAAATCGTTGGCAAGCTTTGCTATTTGTAGAAACAAAATACTATTTAATGAGAAATTAAATCACGAAATTGCTTGATATATCAAATAGATAATTATTCCACTCAAGCACTCAATCATGCGCATTGTCTTTAAATTTCCCATAAATAATGTTACACTTTCGTGCGTCCCATAGGCTATATTAGATTGTAAGCACTAATGCACACGATTAGCATATCTTTGCAAAATGATATAATAGCTTAGCATGGGAATATAAGCCACACTGCTCTGTATTACACAATGGATTACAGTACCAAAATTTTGAAATTTTTTAAAAATTTATTTATTTATTGCTTTGTTCCAGGCGTAAAAACCCATACATGAATCTTGCGCATAGAACAATGCAACAAAAACCAGAAAATCAAATAGTCTGGGCATAAATTGAGCTATAGGCCTAAAACAATTACTTATAGAATTAGGCATACAAGGCTATAATAGGCTCAGAACATCAAAACATTTAACTAGCATATTAGCATTATCCAGCAAGCACATTCTAAACTTTAATCTGTAATTTGAAAGGATAGTATCAAAACTAGGCAATCCAGTTTCTAGCAGCGCGATGGTTAGGCTGCTGTAACGTTTGTATCCAAAAAATATTTTAATACATTTATTATAGCAAGATCGAAACTTCTCTATTGAACCTATTGTAAACGACGACCATAGTGCCACATCATAGAAGCACATACAATAGGATTTGAGCAGGACCTTCTTAACATTAAGAGAGCAATAAGCAAATCTACCCTTTAATATATTCTTACGCATAAACATACCACGTATTTCACGCTGTATATCGTTATTATCAGGACCATCATTGGTTATAATATGACCTAAATATTTAAACTGCGTTACATAATTAATAAAAGAATTGTCCAACTTAAATCTTGGAAATTCCTCTAATACACTCCAATTTCGATCCTTAGGAGCAAATATCATGGCGACAGTTTTACTAATATTAAAAGACATGTTAATAACTTTAGCGTTAAACTGCAGCACATCTATTAAATACTGTAAAGCTCTCCACGAAGGAGCAATAAGAACGATATCATCAGCATATGCAAGAATGTTAATTAATCTATTATTAATTGCACAACCAATCCCGGTGTCTACTACAGCTCTAACCATATCGCGTATATATCTAGAGAACAAATACGGTGAAAGTACACTTCCCTGACGTGTACCATTTCCAATGTGAAAACAAGTAGAAACAGAATTACGCCATCGAACAAAGCATTGCTGTTTAGAATACCAGAATGCAAGAATAAATATAGTACTGATGTTAATGTTATCGTCTAGTAATTTTCCAAACAATTTCCAGTAATTAACTTTATCGAAAGCTTTACAGAAATCAACAAAACAAGTAAAAACATGACTTCCATGATGTCTATAATACTCGATAGTCTGTTTTAGTACATGAGTACATAATCCGGTTGAATGGCCGGACTTCAACACAAACTGAAAATTATCATAATCAGAAAGGCTATGTATAGATTGCGCAATGAGAGATTCAAACAATTTAGATAATACATTAGAAATTGCAATTGCTCTGTAATTATTAAGGTCAGATAAATCGCCAGATTTATTCTTAACTACAGCTATAATTACAGATTGCATAAATGAATTAAGCAAATGACTATGTTTTAGAAACAAATTATACAACATGTTTAAATGAACGTAGAGACTAGGACACGCGAATGAAATATGTGCCAAACTCTTATTTTTTGTCTATCTATACTGATTTGACATCTCAGATATGGCAATATATTGTCTGTGAATAACTGTAGTATACAAACTCAGGAAATAATGTGACATTACTTATATGACTAACAATCCCTACCAGCTGCACACGATCCAGTATGAATTCCAATCCTAATTTTAAGAGCTTCCTCTGGCTTGTGACGGATTTTAAAGACGGAAGCCTCCCTTAGTAGATCCAGTGCCATGTTACATATCTCCATGACGTGTCTACCACCGTTCTGTATTGGCGCTCCGCTTACAACCATATAAGCGTCTCCTATAGTCTCAACCTATGATTCAGTCATTTAAATGATATTCGACTTTTTTTTAATTTTAGTAAAACGTTAAGTCCAAACTAACGTCAGAAATCGTATTCGGTTATTGAGCGTCTTAAATCTATTTATTACTAAAATAATTATAAAACGAATGAAAAAGTTTAAAAAGAAGCCAGTGTGTTGGTGTGGGACAGTAAACTTAACAGAAGTTATGTCATTAAAGAAATAAAATATGAAATGGCGTGTAAAAATACAATTACTGTATAAACATGTGAATACATACTTTGTATACATCATGTCTAGAGATGGCATCGTCGAAAGTTCCATAGAGATCATTGAGTAGATCTACGACCTGCATAGGAGTCGACTCTGACGAGAGGTTCGTAAAACCAACGATGTCAGAGAAGTAAATGGTAACACTGGAGAACATCGTGGGTGGAACTGATCTTCCTTGCTTTAATTCATCGGCTACAAAACTAGCAAAGTGTGTAGCAATTATATACTATAGATTAAAAATGGCACGTAGGCAATGTAGTAAGAAGTACTCAGCAAAATACTCTAAGTTAAATTAAAAGTAATGGTTGGTAAAAGTAAAACTAAAAAGTACTTGATCAGAATTAGACTTAAGTAAAGAACACAAAATACTCGACAAAAGAGTAGTACTTTTGAGTAAAGAGTAAAACTAATCATATTTTTTAAAGAAACAACATATAAGCATTGAATGATTCCTTTTACACGTTCTCAAATTAGTTTCAAATAACCTGATTTTATTCTAATTGAAAACGAAAACTTGAAAATAAAGACTAATGAAAATTTAAGTTCACATCTAAAGTTTTTGAACCAAAATAATGTTTGATACACATGCACATGCTTCTCTAGAATTAAAAAATATTACATTATATTTAGGCCCCTTCCAGAATTAAATTTAAATTAGCATAGTTAACTAAGACACACACACACACTCTCTCTGTCTCGCAGAAATCAAATTGAAGCAACACTTCATCATATGCATTATAAAATCTTCACGAATGATTTAAAGAAGGTTAGTTTTACTCGTTAAAATCTTCAAAGACATATTGAACATGTTTTACTCTTACCGAGGTATCATACTATGTAGAAGTAGATCAGTTTTCTTCTTTTCATCCATCAATTCCTCAGTTCTCTTTTCAACCAAAGATTCCAAATTATTTGCGTATTTTTCCAATTTCTCAAGGACATGATCGACTATGTCAATATTTCTGTAGTAGAAAAACAACCCAAAGCATCAAACAAAATAAATAATCATGTTAACAATAAAAACAACGTACACCCAAGAGTGTATGGCTCAAATTAACGGTTTTAGTGAGGAGATATAAAATCATCTTATATTCAAAATCTCTTGAAAATATAATATTGAGAAGATATAATTGAATGTAAAGAGCAATTTCTAATTATAATTTTTAAACAATATCGTAAAATCCATTATAAAGTCCCTGACATCCGCCTTTGATGAAGAACGGACGTTTAATCTGGGATTTTCTTATTAATTATTATTACCTGCCCTTATTAGTTCGTTTAAGTCTTTTGCCAACATCCACAAAACTTGGCCGATCTTGAGGTGATTCAGCCCAACACTGAACGATGACTTTCTGTAATTCCGGCATCTCTTCAATAGGAGAAGGAAAGACAGGTCTGAATGGCTGTAGGCCTCCTTCTTCGGCTCCAAGAGTTATTCTCTCTATTACATCTGCATGACACGACTACTAATGAATGCAATCTATGGAAAATTCTGTGACAAATATAACTAGGCATAAAAGAGCGTAAGCCTGTGCCATATAGCGTTACGATACTATAGCGAAAATTGTATCGTTTCATCGTTTAGATACATAGAATTATAGTCATTGAAATAAAGAGTTTCATATATAAATTACTCGTTATAAATTATTTATTATTTCGCTACCAGGCTACAAAATGTAATGGAAGCAATATTATATAATATACCACAGTTTTTAAGCTAACTCTAGACAAATATATATTCATATCTAACTTAAAACAACACCGTAAGATATTGTTATTCTCTTTAGTGCACCACCTATTGGCAGGTCCGTGGATAGGACTAAGCCTCCACTCTGCTCTGACCTCCGCCTTTCTTTTCATGTCCTCATATGAGTAAGACCTACTATCAACTAACATTCCTAATCTCGGCCTGCTTCTGCATTTATTTCCGTCCATACTGCCTATTATGTTCTCTTCTGTTGACACATTCTCCCTAGAATATATCCTATTCAACTCTTCTGCTAATTCTTAATGCATTTATCAACGGTCTACTTGTGCCTTCTCTCTCCAGAACTTCCATCTTTGTAACGTTTTGAATCCAGAAAATCCTTTATGTTTTTCTGCATTTCCGCTTTTTCAATGCAGTTTGTTTCCTTCCTCCTTAAGAACCGTTTTTCATATCCATATAATAAAGTGGTCCATACCAAGGGTTTCACTCTCTTAGGTTACTATGGAAGGTTAATTTGAAAAAATAATTAACTTTTATTTTGTACCTTTACAAGTATCGTCTTCTAGAAAGAACGGCGGAGCTCTGTAGACAATCTCTTGGATTACGATAGCGAAACTGTAGACGTCTCCTTTCTGAGTCCCGTAGTCCGGTCTGACGCTCTGACGAAGCAGCTCTGGAGCAGTCCATAACTGACTGCGATATTCATTTTCATCAAATTCCTCGTCGCGATTGAATGGCATCTCGGTAATTAGGCCATTTTCGTTATTTGAAATTGGTGCTTTTGACATTCTGAATGCAGGGATAACTGGACATGTAATTTTGAGTGACCATCGATTGTCCACTCTACAAGTTACGCTGCTTAGTTCACCGTGTGAATGAATGGGAGATTTGTGTAAATACGTCATACCCTGTAACATTGCATACACATGAGCAAATTAATACTAATTTTAGTTTATACTTCCGAAAAGTGACAACACAAAGTAGATTTGACATGGAAAAAGCAGGCAAAATATCTAGCTGTATCCAAAATACAGTAGTTGTTTTGTTACATACACAGTACGTCTAGTGTTTTTCATGTACCTATGTGTACTATATGTACATCAAAACTGAATTTAACTAAGGTCCTTACCACAATGACAGGTCAGGAAGGCATTGTGGCGCAATAGAACAAACACACGGAAGATTAAGACATAAATTATATATATATATAATTTATATATATATATATATATATATATATATGTATATATATATACATGTATATACATGTATATATATATATATATATATATATATATATATATATATATATAAATATATACGTTCGGTTAAACACATAGACCAACATATATACATATGCATGTGTACATATATAGACCATAGACCAATATATATATATATATATATATATATATATGTTGGTCTATGGTCTATATATGTACACATGCATATGTATATATGTTGGTCTATGTGTTTAACCGAACGTCCTATATTGAACTCAACTAAACGAATGGGTGGTAATGCTGCATAGGCGTGTAACACATTAACTGAGCTTCTGTATTCGTTATATATTTCTCTGAATGAAGATGAAAATTAAAACTTCAATTAAATTTAAAATTAACTGTTATTGCTCTAAATTAGGAAATGGAATTATGTCAGATATTTAAATCGGCTGCGTTGTTGTCTGCATAGGAACTGATGGACTTGATAATACCTATTCTATTTCACAGTTTCATTTGATTCCGCTTTATTATTTAATACTTACATAAATAATAAATAAAATATAAAATTAATCAATCAATACATAAAATTAATCAATCAATAATAAAATAAATTAATAATTAATCAACCAATAATAAAATAGATTAATAAATTAATCAATCTATATTAAAATAATAAATTAATAATCAATCAATAAATAAAATATAAAATTAATGCACGATAACTGAAAAAGTAAAAGAGTATAATTTTCTATAATTTAAGTAATTAATTTTTATTGCGCATTTTCGGTTACATGTGTGTGATGTTGCATGTTCTTTTCGTTTCGAACACTTTATCTCTCTGTTCTATTTCGCTGAACATGATATCACTTTGTGCTTTATATTGTGTACTTATTTTACTTATGCTGCCATATTTTTGGTGAAATAAAGATGTATTTATATATCAATATACGGATCTATATTTGGGAGCGCAATACATCGGGCACCATAAAAGGATACTTACATTAACTAGATCCTGTATTAAAGCAAACTTAAAGAACCAGTCCAATTTCACTGTCTCATCTTCCAGAATATCCTGTAATAGAGGAAGTTAAATAGGCCCTATTAGATGCAGGCCTATAGGGTTAAATTGGATAAAAATATCAAAATATTTTAAAATCTAAGCAAATTAACTACATTGTTTACTTCCGTGGGCCTACCACTTTTTTAATATTTCGCGAATACAATTCAACTCAATAAATGAATTCAATTCAATAGATGAAACAATTCAAGACAATAAAGGAAACAATTCAATTCAATAAAAGAATATTATGACGTAACAAAATAGTAAAGTGCCCTGTCTAATGATATTTCAAGCCCAGATTTTGGACCTAATCTACAATTGCGCGAACTTTCATCAATATTACTTAGGTCAATTTTTGAAATTGAAACCCTAAATTATAAACCATAGCGAGAAAAACAAGAGGCAAGAAGAATAAAAAAAATAATTATATGAAACCGATTTAGTAATTCTAATAAATAAAGTCTCAGCAATATCAATTTGTCGGAGAAAATATATAAACATTGTACTTGGACTTATCATGCAGTAGTCCAAGGACTGAGTCTTTTAGACTGTTATTACGAATTCAGCAAAATATAAAAAATAAACTAAAAATATTTATGATTCCCAGGCATACCTGCAGGGTTCCACGCCTGCATCGCTGCAACACGTAGCTGATGTGATCAGGTTCAACACAGGCTCCTATGAAAGACTGTATGTTGTCGTGACTCAGTTCCTTTAACTAAAAGCACAATATCATAGAAGCAAAAAAACCAGGTATCGTTTTGTTTATCATTTAAGCACCTTAACTTCCGTTAAAATATAAATGTATAGGATTTTAATTTGTTAATATTCTCTCTATATTAACTTCAATAAGAATCATACATGGCAACCATCTTGAACATAGCAGCAATATCAAAAGTGAAAGCATGTAACAATAAAAATATTGACATTTATAGCTATACTGTACAACAGACAAATTGAAAGAATTGGCAACTAGAACACATCGATAATAATGTAATGTTATAAAAGAAGTATGCTACTCACTGAGTATATTATAGTTTCATATAGTGAAAAGGAAATACTAAAAATTAGACGCAAAAGACAAATTGACATTCTTAAAAAAAAGTAATTTAGATTTTTCTTGCAAAGAAAGCTCGACATAAATGAAGCTAAGAATCTAACTTCCATTTTCTGATTTTGAAAGCAAGCTGTGATGAGTCTTGCACTCGAGTTTAGCCATGCACTAATTGATTGACAATTTTAAACATAAAATTAAGTAGAGTGCAATAGAGTTGCAGTATGATTTTATAAATTTCATACCATCTGTAACGTAAGAGAAGAAGAATTTACTTGTTTTTGGAATATCATAAATTATAATTGCCCATATAGTAATGAATGGCAATTTTCCGGCTTAATATTAGTAATGTGTATTGCAATGTTCGAACTTTTTGATAATCTGCGCAAAATATAACTACATCCAGGCTTTCAACAAAAGTTTGCACCGAATTTCTCTCTGCAGTTCTCAATAGGAATGTCCAAACTCAATGCTCATTATACGTGGACAATGATTTTATCTTTGTACCTTGTACACTGATATATTTCATTCAATGCACGTAATCATATTTTATAATTGTGCACTGATTTCTTTGATGAGAAAATGAGACCGCCTTCTTCAGAAGTAGTCTTGACGGTTTCATCAGCATGCTACCTGTTATATTTTCTTACAAAGCAATGGCTCTGATAAAGTTGCGCGTATATTAAATAGAACAAATATGAGGTAGTTTATGTAATTCTTTAGCCTACTACATCTGCCTGCTACCTGCTAATGCTCGCCCGCCACTGACATCGCTTTCGTGTGAGGAAACTGACATTAACCTTAGCTTTTTAGCTTTTACTTCCTACATTTTTATACTCTATTTTCTCTTAAGGCCTAAGATACAACGTACAACAATCGAACTAGTTATCATTTCCTCCATCAACCCAAGACTCGGTCGTACTCCAAACTACTTTGCTTTCATTCCTTCTTCAATTGCCTCCTTGAGTAAACTATTCCTTCTCAGAACATGACCATTCATGGATGTCCATTTCTTGCAATTCCTTTTGACATTAATCAACTGTGTATTTGAGTTAATTATCACTTTCTCCGTCGCAATTTTGTCTTTCCTTTGATGTTGTCCAATATTCTGCATAACCACATTTCGAATACTTCCAGTTGCCTCTATTAACGCCCACATTTGACAGCATTAAGGAGTGTGGTACATACTAAAATTATTCAATTTTATTTTCAAGGGTTTCTTGACATTTTTTAATAGTTCTTTTTGCTTTTTTGCTTCAGCAATTCTATAACTTAGCTCCGTTACCATATTTACCACATTCTGTTATTACGTGTTCTAAATATCTAAAGCTCATTATCTGTTCTAACTGTGTACCGTCTGTGTTTATATTAACTCTTTCTCTTTTTCTAGACACTCTCATCTCTTTCGTCTTCTTGATATTAATTTTCACTCAATAGTTAAATGCATGCATTCCTTTATTAGGAATACGTGCACCAGGCGAATTAATTATTGACTGCGATATTAGCTGGTTGATTCTCTGCGTGCGCAACTTACATAAAAATGTCAATAACTTTGAAAATTAGGAACATATAAGCACAAATTTTGTCTCGTTTTGATAAGAAATGATTGTACTTCAAGATATCACTAGTATAACATAAAAAGTGACTTGTGTTCCATATTATTTTCAAAAAGAGCATATAACGTTGCTTGTAGCGTGAACGTATCCCTCTATTTTAGACCACACTTTGCCTATATTCGCAACAATATATATTTTCGTTATGAAATGAATTTCCACGTAAAATTTTTATGTTTGTAAAAATTTCTTGCTGGCTATGTTTTGCACATTTCAAGAACAGCGGTCAACTAGTTGCAACTTTATTGTACCAATAATTTGTGTTCTCGGTTAGAAAAGACACAATTTAAATCAAACAAACAAGACTAACCACAAATAACTATACTAACATGAACAAGTTGAATGAGATCAGATCTGGTGAGATGAACGGTTGATAGATGAGACAAGACCGAGACAAGAACTGTCGCTCCCTTGTACACAGCCAACATCTCTCCTGTACCGCATTCAGTCGTTGTCATGTGACTCATCATCGATATGCGAGAAGACTTGATGTTTAGAGAATTTTCTGAGAGAAGCTGACGAGTTAATGTACAATAATATATACAAAATTTGTTAAATTTGCACTTATCTCATTTAAATTAAAATTAGAAAAACATGTAATTGTAGGACATATACTGTATATATATATATATATATATATATATATATATATATATATATATATTTTAAAATTATGTATAACCCGAAATCACTAGCCACTATATGTCAATCATTAAACAAAAGGTACACTGTAGGTCATCTTTAGTAAGCTACCAGAAGCTACCACAAATATCGCAGTACGCACGTTTCTGAAAAAGTTAAGTCGCAAAATTGCAGTTGATGGTAAAACAAATCGAACAGTTAGGCCCTAATTCGTTGGCATTTTTAATAAAATTATTCAAAGGTCCTTATTAGGTTTGAAAATTACAATATTTTAAAATGAAATATTTTAGAAAGTTAGCACTAAAATATGGGCCATAGTCCTATATAAAATAGCATAACGCTAATTTATAGGCCTACTTCATTAATTTCAAAGAAATATAGAGTACATGCGTAGAATCTGGACCATGTAGTAGCATTACATGTAGGCCTACATAAAAAACTGACTTCAATTTTAGAAGTCATGGACAATTTTCAATATAAATATATAGACATATATATATATATATATATTATATATATATATATATATATATATATATATATATAGTGTAACATTACGGCATACTGTATATATAGTATAACATTGCGGCACACTATGCCAGGAATCACATATGCTTGTTTAAGACCCATTTTCTTAGTCTTCGCCATGGTTATTAGTAATCATTGTTGTCTTTCATCGTTGTCATTATCGTTGCCTTTCATCGAAAGGCAAAGATATTCGTATTTTCAAATTTTAAGGTCCGCTTCCTCATAAACAAGTAATACTAAGTAAAGACTCTCGTCACACTTCACTACAATCGGTTTGAAAATTCAAACCTGATGAGAAAGAAAAATAACCTCACAGATGACGGTCCAAATATTAAACACACTGTCAAGCAAGACGATATAAATCTGAGATGTTAGTAAAATTTATGTTTACAGAAATGGGAAATATTTGAACATAAGAGAATATTAGAAGACAGAAAGTTCCAAACAATATACAATATACCGTGTATTAAGAAATAAATAAATAACTAATTAAATATATAATAGTATAATATTTTATACATGTATGTATATACCATGTATATACATGTTCATAGGTCTATGCATGTATATACGATATATATATATATATATATATATATATACATCGCCACTGGCTGGATCCAGTGGCTATGTTGGTTAAGGTACTGGATCGCGGATCAGTATGTGCGGGGTTCAATTCCTGGGATCGCCCGTCACTGACATCGCTTTTGAGTGAGGAAACTAACGTTAACATTAACTTTACCAGCTTTATCCCCAAAAATTAAAATCTATAGGCTAAGGGCTTCAAATCTGAAAAAAATGGTATTATCTCCATTTCACACATATTTGATTTTAAAAATTCCATTTTCCTTCCAGTTGGGCTTATTTAACGTGAATTCTGTGGGCTAGCTGATGCGAAATTGCAAGTTAATCCTATTCTTTTGCAAAACGATAGAATGTTACACGGCTAGAATATTTCCGTATAGGCCTATTTGATAAAAATCATATTCTATATTGCTAGTGGTATTGCGGCGTATTGCTGTTTGAATTATTATACTAATTAATTAATTGTTACATGAATTATTAAAATTATGTAATTATTATTATGGATTATTAAATTAACTACTGTATCATTGACTGGAGCCAGTGGCGATGTCGGTCTGATATTCGACCGCGGATCAGTATGTGCTGGGTTCAAATTCTGGGCTCGACCATCACTGACATCGCTTTCGAGTGAGGAAGCTGACGTCAACATTAGCTTTACCAGCTTTTTAGTTACTTAAGTTTATAATCTTGCATAATTTAGTAACCAATGTTTAGTTAATTTACATAATTTGGACTTTGCTGTGCACATTGATTATTTACACATTAAAACTACATTTGCAATCGATAGAAATGACTCTTTGGCGAGCATTCTATATGCATTTTGGCGCTGTTTAAAAATTTTCTATTGCAACTTTTTGCACTATATGTTAAAATTGTTTTAGACTGTTAGATTTTTGTGATCACTTTTTATTTGTAGGCCTATGCTGTTGCGTAACGAGTTGTAACATAAATTGTATCAGTGTATGCTTTTTCGACCAAGAAAATTTTTACATAAGGATTTCATATTTATACTGTTATCTACGACGAAACTCTTACAATATCTCTGTCGCTTAACTTATGTAAGCTTATATCTAATATGATACGGATTTATTGATAATTTTGAAAGCTTTGCACCTAATCTGACCTAATCATTATAATTGGTGTAAAGGTAATTGTTAGTTAATTAGCCGATTGTAAAATCAGTGCAGATTATTATTACATCGTCAATTTACAAGAAGCTAAAGTACTGTAAGACTTACTTGAGTTATTTCATTTATAAACTTTTTCTATCAGAGTGCATATTCGCAATTAAATTTATGTAGTCGATAAGATTTTATATATATATATATATATATATATATATATATATATATACATTTATATACATATACATATATATCTTAGTGCACTGCCTACTCGCAGGTCCATGGTATATAACGCCTCCACTCTTCTCTGTCTTCCTCCTTCCTCTTCAATTCCACATATGAGTGGGTCTTTAAATCATCTATCATACCCTAATATATGCCTACCCCTGCCTCCTTTTCCTTCCACTCTACCTTCTATGACCTCTTTTAATAGACCTTCACCTCTTAGAATGTATCCTATCCAACTTTCTTGCAATTTCTTAATACATTTATCAACTGTCTATCTGTACCAACTCTCTCCAGAACCTCCTCATTTGTAACCGTTTGAATCCAGCTAAACCTCTCCATTCTTCTCCAAATCCACATTTCCAACGCCTCCAGTTTCCTAATATCTTCCTTCCTTAAGGTCCATGTGTCACATCCATACAATATTGTGGTCCAAACCAAAGTTTTCACTATCTTTATCTTAGTGTCTTTCTTTAGACAATTTATTAAAAGTTCTTTTCAATTACCAAAGGATGCTTTGCTTATGCAATCATACTGCATATTTTCGTCTCACATTTCTCATCATCGGTTATAGTAAGACCCAAATATTTGAAACTCCTTACCTCTTCCAATTTCGTACCATTTATTGTGATATTAACTTCACCTTTATTATTGGACACTCTCATAACCTTGGTCTTTTTTATATTAATCTTCATGCCATATCTTAGGGCCGTATCATTCAGCCTATCCATTATCTTCTCCAGTCAAATATCGCTGACAGCTACCATTCCTTGGTCATCTGAAAATCGTACATCTTGTAACAATTTTCCTCCTACTTTTATTCCACCTTCCATGTCTTCAATGGCTTCATCCATCATTCCCTCAGCGCAAATGTTAAACAGCAACGGCGAAATGCTACAACCTTGTCTTACTCCACGTCCCATTTCACCTTCTTCTTAGTATTCTTGTTGGCTTTTGATTACTGCTCTTTGATTCATGTACAAGTTCAAAATTAGTCTTCTATCTCTCCAGTCAATTCCAATTCTTTTTAAGATATTCATCATCGTTATCCAATCAATCCTGTTAACGGCCATCTTAAAATCTACAAAGCATACAAAAACGTCATTTCCAAATTCTAAGCTTCTTTCGCAAAGAATACTAATTACCCCTGTTGCATCTCTTGTTCCGCACCCTTTCCTAAAACCAAATTGTGTCTTGCTCAGTATCATCTAAGCTTTCGACTGAATGCGATTATATACTATCTTTAATATGATATAATCGCTAAGATATAATCGATAAGATACTATCGATACGATATAATCTCCAATAATGCACATAGTGCTTTCGACTACTGCATATGACTTGCGATTCTCCGCACATTTCATAATTTTTAGCCATTTAGTCAATATTTATCTTTCCATTGGTATATTGGTATTTTTTCCGATTAATAGCCATATTTAAACTTAATTTTACACACATTAGCTATTGAGCGTGTATATGGGCAACTTGTAGGCCTAGTGCTTCGACAAAGCCTATAAGTCTGTCATTAGACATGCTGTATTAGGCCTATGTGGGTCAGAATGTCGACAAGCAACGTCTAAGCATGAACAGACCCTTCCCACCATGAAAATGAGGATGATGAGGTGATCTTTGGTCTAGCAGGGCTTGATCAAGTTCCCAACTTAGACGTCTGTCGGCGAACGGAGGTAGGGCCAATGTCTAAAAAATGCTAGATGAAGGGCTACTCTGATACGGCCATGTAATGAGAAGCTATTATTTTTGATGATCCAGACAGCCATGCATCTGAATCCATAGGGTTGTCGTAAGAGAGGGAGATCCAAGCAGCGTCGTCTGGATGGAATAATTGAAGATAGTCGCATAGTATACGTCAATTCGGAAGAAGCACATGAAAGCGCAAAAATTGAGACCAGCATATCCACTAGCAAACTCTGCAGAATGGGGGATTAACGCTGAGGAACAGATGACTACAGTATCTAGGTAATATTAAACGTAGCCTAATATTTAATTTTGGATCTGGACTGAAACTTTAATTTTAACAAACACAGTAGGCCTATTCATATTTTAATATTTTAATATGCATAGCATATTCAGTCGATTATGCTTGCAAATTGTAATAAAAAATTCAAAAAATAGCTATTAAAATCATTATTAATTTTCAAATTTAAGATTCTCACTTGAAAATTTGAGAGGTGAAAGAAGTAGACTCGCGTCATTTTAATGAACTCTCTCTAATTTCTGGATGGGGCAAAAGTTCTAAAGTGGTCTGAAATCTTACTCTTATTTTGCAAATGCTCGTCACTCTGTGTGGAAATATTTTTCTTCCGAAATCTCTAAAATAATCTCATGAGAATTTACAGCCCTTTGAGCGTGTTTCTTATTTTCTTTTCTTAAACTTTTCTAAATCTAATTTCGGGGGTTAGTTTCTACATCGAAGATCTTATTAAAGATAGTAAATAATCGCATTCAGTCGGAAGCAGAATGATACTGAGCAAGACACAATTTGGTTTTAGGAAAGGATGCGGCAAAAGAGAAGCAATAGAAGTAATGCGGGTTCTTTGCGAAAAAAGCTTAGAATATAGAAATTATGTTTTTGTATGCTTTGTAGACTTCGAGAAGGCCTTTGACAGGATAGACCGGATAACGATGATGAATATCTTAAAAAGAATAGGAATTGACTGGAGAGATAGAAGATTAATTTTGAACTTGTACATGAATATAAGAGCAGTAATCAAGATCCAACAAGAATACTAAGAAGAAGGTGAAATGGGACGTGGAGTAAGACAACGTTGTCTTACTCCACGTCCTATCCCATAGAATTTATGAAGACATAGTCCCATAGACTTTGTGAAGCCAAAGTCTATGCCTTATCCATACCTTATGTAGATTTTAGCTTGGGAAAAATACATGTATGGCTTCTGAGGTTACACCTAAACAACGATGCTTGCACGTCTCCACCAATTTTGTCGCGTCATGAGATGGTGAGACAATTTAAACATAGTTTCATGTATTCTATCAAATCCATAATGTATAAAAACAGTTCTGAACTAAATTAATTTAATATGATTGATAATTTAATATGATTTAATATGATTTAATACGAGTCATTTAAATAAACAAAAATGCAAATTCATTGCAAATTCCCTGATAACATAATAGAGAGAAGTGTTAACAGTTTGACTAATATCTATAAATAACTAATTGATTTACTAAAATAACTTACCATTATGTAGGCCTATTTTATCTCTTAGGAATAACATTAATATTACCTTCGCGCTGTTGATTTTATTTGCAAATTCAAGTTCTGAAAATTGAATCTTCCAAATCATTTGTTGAATTCTTGCCTCCATTACTCTAACTCTGTATGCGTATAAAATAAAAATAAATTTAGTTTACCAATATATGACAACTAGACCCTATAAATGAAATGGCAATTGATTCTTTGATTGCACAATAGGGTATAATAACAAATACTACAAGAAGATTACAGTTCCATCCAGTTACTCAATGTAAATTTTAGTATTTAATTCATATTTAATATTTAAAACAATATTAATTTGATCACTGTTGCAGTTTATCAAACTTTCAGACGTTTTTCCGCTTAGAAAATGTAAACACGCATTAATCAATAATAAATTAAATAGCAATAATAAATAAAGGTTTAACGTCCGTTTCCTCATCCAGGGATGATGTCAGGGACGTCCCCAACAGCACACATATTTATTATAGTGATATGATCAAATATGTTCATATCATATCACTATTAATACCAAAAGCTGAAACCGTTAGGAAATTTATTCCATTTTCCATGTAACCAGTCCAATGAATGTCCGCGAGTTTACTCTCAGAGCAGCGCGGCTGAGATTCGAACCCACGAGGGTTCAATTCACATCAGGATCTGTCATTTAAAACGTCAAGATGTTAACCCAACGCTATTGAATCATTCTAAATTATTATAATATATTGCCACAGGAATCATTAGAATCATTCTTGCTTATATTGCTCTGGAGCCATTCCTTCCTTCTAGTAGGGTCAGTGATAGAGCAGCACATAACTGAACAGGAACACCTAGTCATCTGTTTGTTTGTCTTGATAGTGCTTAAAATAAACATTTATACGTTCAAATTGTTGCGACACTGAAATTTGGAAAAACGTCAATGCTTCTATATAATTTGCAATTTTAGTTTTCTTTACGTATCGAAATTGAGTCGCCTTTGGTATGCAAAATGTCAATGACAGCTTGAGATAAAGATCTTTTTTTCTATATGCACACATAAGGAATCGTCCTTTCAACGACCAGCCGAAATGAAATTGTTATTACATTTTTCTGAATAGTTCCCATCTTATTTAATGTCAAATGGACCTACTTTACTTTCACAAAGCGAGATACATTCACATGTAGGATCCAAGCTTGAAAAATATTGCTAAACTCTTAGAAATTTTCTATTACATATAGATGTATACATAGGCCCAATATGTGACACAGTGGAACAATTTTCATGGGGCACACTGAAACGTATCCACTGTGTGCTCCACGATAATCGCTCCACTATATCCCAGTACTAGCTTACTTAGTGTGCGATGAATATATTACACAGAAATGTACTGTAGGCCTACATAAAAGATTTCATCATATAATTACGCAAAGCACGGAAGTAAAATAAAATTTTAAATACATCTATGTAGGCCTATAAACTTGAATTTAATTTCTGCAGGCTGCAATAATGAAGCAACACTCTATTCAATTAAGGGAACAATGCAAGTTTTGAATGTAGCAAATATAGTATGCTGTTCAGATGAAGCAGGTAAAACAAAGGGTCAAGAACAAGAAATAAGCGAATAAAACATTCTTCTTCCCATTCTAAAGCCTTGCTGCAATAGACTTTTTATTTATTAATATATTTCACTGTTCTTCATGGCTTACTGTGCCAGTCTTTCCAATCATTACCTTTACGTTGAACTTCATTTCAGCTCATTTCTACGTCTAATTATAATATATTATTTGCTTTGAGGTCAGATCTCTCACGCACCTTCTCTGCTGTTAATTTTCGTATAAAATATATAAAATGTTCGTAGATGGTGAACAATTCTGAACACCATAGTCATTCTTAAAACTGCTTCTGCATAACAAAACCTAGCATTCCACACACCTTCTGCGTCTGTAGACCAACTCATTGCCTATATACATGTAGACTATGTAATGTATTTTTAAATGAAACAATTTTTATATTTAATAGGCCTTTATTACAGGTTCACTAACCTTATTAGAAACAGCATCAATAGCAGCAAAATTGTACCTAAGCCGACAGTCACAGCTGCAGCAATAGAGACTGTCAGACGACCTGAAAACCAATCACAGGCAATTTTATGATATTAATGTATAGGCCTAATGTATGATTGTATGATATTAATTTATTATATAAATGTATGCAATACATTATAATATATCACCTTCATGTACTTTTCTAGTAAATACGTTTAATGTAGAACCAAACTTAATGATACATCCGTGTTGAGTCCAGGACATTAGAGAATAGATCAATTGCATGTACTGTAAGCGTTGACTGAGGAAAAATTAAGGATGAAACGGGAAACCACCTCAGATTCCATATTATTCCTAAGCTACAGGCTACAATAAGGTTTGGATGAAGCTTAGTTTTTATGAAGGGATTAACTCGTTAGTTAATTTACTGTACTTTATGAAACATGAAAGTGGCATCCGAGTTAAAATATGTACCTGAAACCCACCATTTGGTATAACTCTAGAGATACAGTAAGTGATAGAGAGAAAGAGATATAGAGAGATAACTATAGATCCTTCGTTTAAAATTAAGCATAAAAACTTAAAACTGTCAAAGAACCGCATTGGATGTTGTCATCGACTACAATGGCACATACATTGTAGTTGCTGCTGTTTAGTTTTGATATTTAATGATAAAATTCATAAAATTAACGTACCACCGTTTTGACATAGCTCGTTTTGAAGGCCACACTTTGGAACATCAAGCGGCGGCTTAGTGCTTGTTCCGCCCCAAGTCATTCCAGGCTGCACCTCACTGATTGTCTGCAGAAAATTGTTATAGTTTATTGAAGTACTTAATTAAAGTAACTGAAATGATTCACAAATGAAAAAATAAACGTAGCTAATTCCTCCTAAGAATTTAACATTTTGGTTCAGTTAAATTACATAATCTGAATAAAATTCTAAGCAGTGGATCAAAAGAGCCTACTTGTAGGCCTACTTCCTGCTTTCAAAAATAACAAATAGTTCCAACGAATGAGAATAATTAAGGTATTTTGTTTACATTTTGAGAAGGGTCTTACTGTCTTGATATTTTACTAGTGAAGCATAGGAAATTTGATTCTTTTACTTTATGGCAATGGATTTTGCTTAATTCGATGTTTTACACACACTGTTGTTGTTGTGTACCATAATGCAATGGAGAGTTTCCTTGAAGAGATCGGTAGTAGTTTCTTTGAAAAAATCAAATGTTTCTAATTTTAATGACAACTTAAAAAGTCCTTTTTAAGGGCCAACAATTTAAAACGTAAGGAACTTGAGTTCAAGATTTAAGCTCAATTAGTTAAACATGCGCGTCATTTGACGAATTTAAAACACTGAAATAAATAGGATAATTAGGTAGAAAGTTTTTGAATACCAAATTGAGGTAACAAAATAGTGGGGTTTCATTTTTTGAGGTTTCAATTTTTATAGTACGCCATTGGCCTAGTGTATATTTAAGCATATATTTATACATATGGGGCCTATAACGTTTGCCAAAATGTAAGAAATAGTGATAGTAGATTTCAATAAAGTAAGTTAAGTTGATTAATATTTGTAAAATTTTAAAAATATTTACCGAATTGTTCTCGATATCGATGTTTAGGTATGGAATGAATTGATCGTTTTCAGGCCCGATAGCCAAAAGTCTAACTGTAATACTTCTGTCTGCGTTTGAGTTTATCTTTACTTCTCCAGTTTTACCTGTGCACAAAATACAATCACAAGTTACTATACAAAATATTGTAATCAATTAATTTTTTTATCCATCGACACACTGTGGAGTAGGCCTAATCTTCATCCATATTGATAATTTTACAGAATTAAAATTCTGCATTTTAATACTGAATTATGTATTATATATAATATATATATATAATATATTATATTATATTATATATATATATATATATATATATATATATATATATATAAGATCATATTGGCCAATGAATATTTAATATATATTCATATATTTATATATATACATATCATCATCATCATCATCTTCCCTTGACTCCCAGTTTATGTATATACATATATATATGTATATATATATACATATATATATGTATATATATACATTATATATATATATACATGTATATATATAAATATATATTGTATATATATATAATTATATATATAAATATAAAACATATATATATATATAAATTAAAACATAACTATAATCAGGTTGAACTAAACTAAACTTAATTAATAAGTTAAAAATCATACCTTCAAAATTAAATCCCTTAGCCTCTCGTAACATAGTTTTACCAATCCTGTAGTTTAGGCCCTTGCTGTTCACTTTATCCACTAGTAAAGCGAACAGATATGTCAGGTCGTAGACATAAGGGGCATCTGGGCCTGCCTGTAGAAAACGTAACTATCCACTCTATACTACCAAATAAAACACATGTATCGCCAGTTTAAAGACAAAATGTAATCAGAACCTCATCTATCAGCACCTGTCAAGTCTAATATAAATAGTCTAGGGCCTATATATAATTTATAATTTTTACGGCTAAGAAAAATATATGCTTGTTTTAAAACAATACAATTTATAAACTTTCGTTTTCTTTTTGGTTTCAAATCGTTTATTCGTTCATCTCAGAACAGATATTACAAACAATGGAATGTTCACGCAGACAGATAAACAAACAAGCAATAAAAATAGGCAACCATAAAACAGCCAGAGCTCAATGCGGTAATACCATAATTAGCAGCTATTAGCAGACAGCTTTTGGCAGACAGCTATTACCAGACAGCTATTAGCAGACAACTATTAGCAGACAGCTGTTGGTAGACGATTCTACACAAGTCTGAAATACAAAGAGATTCTATTACACTAACAAATACAGTAAAACAATTGGATGCCATACATTGAATATTTTAAAATTAATAATTAGTCTAATAGCCAGACAATGGTAGGTGAAAACTCAAAATAAATTATAAACAAGTATCTCTAAATTAATTTTTTTAAAAACAAGTAAACAGAGTTCATTACTCTCAAAACCTTCATAGCTTTAATAATAACAATAATAATAATAATATTAAAAATCATTCGAGTGAAGACTAAAGATCACTTTGTGTTTAAAGATTTCAAACTCACTCAGACTTAGTGCTGTCAGGCCTTGCAGATATTTAGACATGGCGGTTAGTGTTTTCCAGGTCAGTCTCTTTGTTGTTCAAGTGTATTTTGAAATTTTATGAAATAAAACTTGCTATTCAGCTAAATAATTCACTGATAGTACTACTATAGTGTTATGTTTAAATAAATATTGTGTTATCTATACTTGTGGTAATATCACAGTACTGCGTGTACTTTCAACAAAGTAGTCTATCTTCAACTGGTGGTTGTAAATTTGTGTTACTGTTGGAAAGAGTGAATTCACTTATCGGTGAACCGTAGTACTATATTCAACATGGACATTCCCTGGCGCAAAGTTTGAGATATTGTCGGGCTAACTTTGTGATTTGCAGTAAAACTTTTGCGAAAAGCCGATATAGGCCTATAGGCCCTACTGTAAACTGTCCAAAGTATTTGATGGACTGCATTAAAAAAAAAAAAAAAACCGGTTTATAATATCGTATAGTTTGTATTCATCAAATATTATTTAAGTAAATGCTATTACGGGACTAGATTATACTACTGCAAGCTTAGACTATGTAATCGCAAATAAATCTTTAAAGGCTATGCATTACCTATGTCTGATTTTAGCTCAGTTTAAAAAAATCACTGTAGGTGCTTTTCTTTGCATTGCATTCAACAGTGTTTATCTTCAGTGTTTGTCTTTGTTCCTCTTTGCTGTGTCCGGACTACGGAGGAATAGACTAACCTTAAGCTGCGCGTGTCCTGGGTTGTCAATAAGCAATAATTGAAAAAAGCAGAGGGAACGTGGACCTATATCAACCAAAATTAACTATAAATGCCGCCATATACTATGTGTCGCTAAACTTTGATATTTTTCAAACGGTTCGCAAGCTTAAAATGTACACCATTATTATCTTATAAGTATTTTAGGATTTTCAAGGTCAAACATACATCACGCTAAAATTTGAATCAAATACATTTTTGAAAATTTTGCAAATGTGTTGTATGAAAATTATATTCGATAGTATTGAATCTTAAGTATTAAACTTAAGAAAGGTCCTCCCCGTGTTGTATCCGGATTGCTTGAAGAATAGACCAACCGTGTAAATATGCACGTGTCGTAGAAGGCGACATAAAACTAGGTCCAAACAAACGTCAGAAAGGGTATTCGGTTGGTGAGCGCCTAGGCTCCAGAAATTGCTACAAATTTCAACGAACGAGAAACTTCAAAAGAAGGTCCGTTTTTATCCCGACCCTAGTTAAACTGGGATTTAAGGGAAGATGATGATGCTAATTATAGAACATTAAGTGAAACAGCAGACAACTCTGTTCGAAATGCAAACGATGTGTAAAATCTACCGTAAAGATAATTCCACATAAATTTCTGACTAAAGCAACATTAATGTAGGACGTCAAATTACCTCTGAGGAAGAATTTATGATATCAGTCCACGGCCACTGATGATTTCTCTCTTGAACTTGGGAAATAAAATCTTTTGAAGCTGCTGCCATTTCCTCTTGAAGGAATACTATCTGAAACGATATCAATTTAAATATTATACGCCTATAAGCTCACTAACTTAAACTAAATAGTTTTACTTTTATTCCATATATTATATGCCGTATATATATATATATATATATATATATATATATATGTATATATATATATATATATTATGCATATATATATACAGGGTGAGTAAAAAAAAAGATAACACCTGCAAAAAGTTTGAATATCTCAGGCTATTGTTAATATTTGTAAATTAAACTTTTACAAATTAATAAGGGACTAATTTCTGGTGGGGTGGCCAATTTTCATCCATTTTGGTGCATAGATTGTCCAGTTATGCAAGTTTCAGCAGAGCAACCCCCCATTTTTACCTTAAAATGTCGTTTGCTACAACAGTAAGGGGAGATTGCACTTCATTGACGAGAAGGTAAGGTTGAACTCTCAGTATTACGGCAGTACTTTGCTTCCGGAGCTGTTTGATGATTGCCATGCTCTTCTACCAAATGGTTTCATCTTTCAGCAGAATGGTGCTCCGGCTGATGCATCTCGTCATGCACAGGAAAGGATCAGCGTGAGAAACCCGGATTACATCAAGAAGAATGAATGGCTTCCAAACTCGCCCGATCATAATCCTTTGGATTATCATATCTGGGGAACCATGCTGCATCTCTATCAGAAACACCAGCCGAAGCCTAAAAACAAGATAGAACTGCAGGAGGTGCTTTACGCCATTTTTAGGTAAAAATAGGGGGGGTGCTCTGCTGAAATTTGCATAACTGGCCTGTCTATGTACCAAAATGGATGAAAATTGGCCACCCCATCAAAAATTAGTCCTTTAGTAATTGGTAAAAGTTTTATTGTAAAATATTAACAATAGCCGGAGATATTCAAACTTTTTGCAGGTGTTATCATTTTTTTTACTCACCCTGTATATATGTACAGTATATATTGATATGTGCGACGAAACTCTCATAATAGCTCTGTCGTGGTTTAAATTAAGTATAGTCTATCTAATATGATTTAGATTTATTGATAATTTTGAAAAGCTAATCGTTCACCTTGCATAAGTTTTAAACAGAGAACAAACAGCAGTGCATGCAGTGGAGAGATGTCATGGCATCACTACCAATGAAGATTAAAGTCCTCCAGGAAAAATATCATGGAAGGTTTGTTCTGGAATGCTTCCGATGTGTTGCTCATTGATTTTCACCAGAATGGACAGAAAAGTAATGCGATCGGTACATAGTAAAGCTTAAACAGTTTAAGTTGAAGGGAAAGATCAGGTTCACTTGGCTATCGTGTTCTCGTCTTCTATGACAATAACTATATTTTGCTCAGCGTACACGGGAGACAATACGGAGCCTGAGTGGACAACTCTGCAATATTCACGGTCCCGGTGAAGCACTATCAAAATTTCATTTGTTGGCATGATGAAGAGAGGACTGATTGGAAAACATTAACCAGCATAACGGATGTAGGCCTACAGAGAGCAACGGTTGAGCAGATTCTGATACACGACAAAGTACTATGGGAGGTGCATCCTTAGTTTTGTGCCACGCTGGCAGAAATGCATTTCTGTTGAGTGAGACTATGTCGAAAAATATACGGCAGACAGGTACACATTTTTATCAATTTTAATGCATTGTGACTTCATGTTATTTTATAATAGGTCAGCACCGCTACATTTAGAAGGCCTACCGTATTAAATTTAGTATAGTGTTGTATATTTCTAAAAGTCCTTACTAGCAACGTATTTTCTGAAAATATCACATATCATCAATCTCTTTCTCTCTTTCTTTGTCTGTCTTGCTCTCTTTTTGTAGGTGTATTTACTTAAATTTTATTATTTCTTAAACTTTATTTTCATATTCATATCTACATGGGATAGCTTTACAAATATTATTTTAAATGCTATTTACAGCTGAATTAACTTTCAACCAACTGGTCTGCATAATTAAAAACGTTATAATATACTATTTACATTTTATCGTAAATATTTAGTAGTCTTGCAACCGTTACATCAAGATTAAAATATATAAAAGCAAACGCATAAAATAGTGCTTAATAAGTAACCTGTTTAAGGGCGTAGAATGCTTTTCGACGATATTCATACTCTATTCCAGTTATCTTCAATTCATTCAAAACGTCCTGAATGTTAATCGACTTGGAATTGTAAGTTATGAAAGCGTAGTCGCCCTCGGCCATTCCGAGATCTTGAGCGACAAAGAGAAGTTGAACCAAAAGAGTCGAGTTAGGATTGCACATCAGAACAACTGTTTTAAAGTTGGAAAGTATAAAATATAGCAACTAAATAGATTTAAAGGCGAAACGCATAGCGTATAAAAATATTGAAAATAGTTAAACCTAAACCAAGTATTGTGCAAATATTAGGAATACAAATCAGTAATTGCATTCATAATATTTTTGTGATTTAATTATAACTGGAATCATATATTTTAGTTCAATTTCTTTATTAGTACACCCTGCAGTGGACTGGTAGAATCTGATAACGTTACGAACTAGCTCAATTATAGGTTCAGTTTATTTAATCATTTCATTGTGAGCGTTTGAACCCTAACCTTATGATATCTTTATTAAATTCTCATTTTTATTACACTCTATTCCTCAACATCACCGACGTTAATTTAGAAGCTACTGGATCGCGAATTAAAATAGCGCTATTCATTTTAAACATACATGATTTCGTTGCTCCATGACAAAGATTTCTAGGCAAAGTAAAGTCTGCTGAAAACGACACTTTTTGTTGAAGCTTAATTTTAAGATTACGGAAGAGGTTATGGCTGTGATTAGATTAAACTAGACTAGTCGCAAACATAACCCAAACCATAATCCTCACAACTATCTACACCTGAAAATTGTAAAATTTAGCCATTCCATCTACATGTATAATCCAAAATAACTGACGTCAGCATGTTTCTACAGACTAACTAACACTAAAAAGAACAGTAAAATCTTACTTCTCGCTTTTCTCATGAGATCCAACATGCAGTCTCGAAGATCCTCTTCAGACGGATTTGATGCTATCTGTATGTTTTCGCCGAAGATCGGATATCGTGGGCTCATGTAGTAGTACATATTGGTACCCGCATCAACGCACCATTTGTTTGTCGCATCAACAATTATACCAAATCTATGCCAGTTGAATTTACTAAAAATAGACAAGACAGCCTGGCTCAGAGTTTGGTATGTTCCAGAAATTCGAATAAGTGTTGTGAAAAGAGTTTTGTCGTACATGGCGTCGTCCAGACAGGACACGGGAAGGATTGGCACGTCGTAGTATGCTGCGATTTGACCGGCCTGGGAGCAGGCTAAAATATGAGAAAAAACGAAGCAATTATTGTTTTTTAAATTTAATAATATATTCTAAACTAGAGCAGTGCTTTACTAGAGAACCGTTACGCTGTGATAATGATGTGACAAAGCTCATGTCTGTAGCATCTAAACATTCGTTTTACTTGACGTACAGGCCAATATATTGATATCTGTACAGTGTTTTACCAAGTGGGAGGTCCAAGAAACATTCCTACTCTCAGTCTGATTTTTCACTCCATAAAAAGCACTCCTTTGATCAGCAATGTAATCCCTTCACGAAAGGGAAATTTGGGAAAAAAATTCTTCTCAGGTTGTTCCTGTAGCATTCCACAGTTCTTGCTTAAATGCTCTTTATTACACTTGCAGTTAAAGATTGGCCTATTCTTTGGAGTCCCTTACACCAAACGTAAATATAGAAATATAAATGTATCTCTCTCTCTCTCTCTCTGTCTGTCTCTCTGTCTCTTCAGTTCACTGCCAAGTGGCAGATTCAAGGTTCGTATTCATAGGAGCACTCCTTAGATCAAAAAGTTAATCCCTTCACAAAGTATAATATTATGTCTTATCCATACCTTACGTAGCCTATAGCTTAGGAAAAGTATGGCTTCTTAGTATGGCTTATGAATGTATACGAAACCAAATAAAGAGTATGCTACATGTATCGATGCTATCGATGACCAGTCAATGAAGAAAATATAACTATTTCTAAGTTTCAATGTACGATTATATATTAAACAAAATACAAATAATTTAAAATACAAATAACGATTAAAGGTCAAGATTTTCCAAATGTAAATTCGGTATTTTCGGTACTTTGAAACCTTGATGTCTCACTTCACTTTCTCTACATGTATATCATGCGTATGGCTGCAGATGAAAGCAGTTCAGTCAATCAAAATCTAGTATTAAACTACCGTAGATTTTCTTTATACTGAGTAAAGATACTGTTGAAATTTAGTGTATTTGTCAAAAATTTTCAATAATTTTGTTAAATTACTATGTGCTCCATTATTGATTCATATAATACTGTTAGATCACGGTGGTCAAAGTAGTTATTTATATCTACTACACTTGATTATCTAAACGATGTATTCATATACCTACTAATTAAAACGAAATATTATTGGCTATTCCATTGAACCAAAGCTTTCACTGTAACATATAGTTACAAGTCCTCTTTATTGCAAGTACAGATTGTAATATGTTTGGTTAGGAACTTTGTAATATAATACTCAAAGTTTTGACTTACCATCACTGCAGCTGGGTCCAAATAAAGCATCAATATCGTTCTCCAGTATGAACTGCAACAATGGCGCTATGACAACAGGATCATAACACTGTTTGCTCTGATAATAGTAGCTAAAAAGGAAACATATTATTTAGGATAATTTGTTTCCGGTTATCAATGCAACATGTGTTTATTACAGCATAACCTATGCACATACATATGTAGTATGCCTATATTATCGCGTACCGGTTTAGATTTTATCAAATATAGTGTAAACCACCTCATCACGCCGGCCCACCTCGTCATAAGCAAAATCCCTAAGAATAATGATATGTCAAAAGGAATGTTAGATGAGTTAAAGATCCATTCTTATGAGGACATGAAGAGGAAAACGGAAGATAGAGTTGAGCGAAGGCGTTATATACCATGGACCTGCTAGTAGGTAATTGCATTAAGAGAGAGAGAGAGAAAGAGAGAGTGTATGCATAACCCAACGCTTTCCAACTTTACACATAAAATTAGTATTATTTGCATTTATTTGTAACAATGTTGAGCAATGCTGTAGTTCATAACATACCAGAAGACTCGATGTACTCACGATTATTAAAATGATTATAAGATATAAGAACTATGTAAGAACTGATAATATATATATATATATATATATATATATATATATATATATATATATATATATATATATATAAGAATTGAGACCTATAATATGCATGGATTCGATCAAAGAATTGTTATGTTTAAGAACTTGTGTCTCTCAATAAAATTGCTATAATATTTTTACATTGGTTAACAAATGTTCAGCTACCTTTTTTGACTGCTTCAATAATGAGTATAATATTTATGGATCGCCTGCTATGGATGATATGTTAGGTAAAAGCATTTTAAGAGGCAGAAGTGTTGGAGGCGCTACTATATTTACAAGGAAGTCATTGTGTAATATGGCTTCAAATGTTAGAATAGTTACATGTAGTAAGCGATTTATTGTTATATCAATAGACAATTTATTGCTAGTCAATGCGTATCTGCCATGTGGTAAGAATTTAGCTGACCGAAATGAATTTGACTGTACACTTCATTCAATAGAAGATGCCATTTGTATGACTTGACTATAATTATGATATATTGTGTGGTGATTTTATACAAATATACTTTTTGGAATCTGAACTGACAAGCTACATAAAGTATTTTTGATCAGTATGGGGATATTAGTTAGTACTAACCTTATTGACTATTGCCCTATTAAATACACATTCTGTGTTGACAGTAGAAAGGCATATTCTTATATTGATTATTTTCTTGTAACTGATATAATGCGGAATTTTATTATGTCCCCAGAGACACTAAAACATGTTGATAACTGTTCTGATCACAATCCGGATCTTCTTTGAATAATATTAAATCTACATGTAATTTGAATTAGCACTCTCTGAACTGTTTATTGCAAGGTCTACAATATGCTACCAATTCTGCTTTGACAAATTATATGCAGATAGGCTAATTTATTTCGTTTTACTTTATTTTTAGTTTCGTTCTGTTTGTTTGTATCAGCCATAAAATGGTGAATTAAATGTATATATAACCATCGTATTGTATACGTTGCAATGTAATTTGTTAGTCGTTGAATACAATAGGGCTAGTCACAATTTTGTTATTTTTAGCATTCTAAAACAGTTTTAAATATGATTTAATTGTTAATTAATAAACACCGATTAATATGGGAAACGCCGCATTGAATTGACCTTTTATATCAATTCAGTGTGCAGCTACATGTAGGCCTATTTGTAATGCTTAGGCCTACTTAGAGTGCAGTATATTAATAATTATGATATTCGATAACTTACTATTAGGGGCCTCTTAAAAACGTAATATTGTTTTTGCTTCTGCTTAATAGCTTATTAATTCATTCTGGTTAAATTTCATTACGATTTATATTAAATATTTTATAAACTAAATTAGGCCTAAATTGAATAACTCGTAAAAACCATCAAGTAGAATAAATAGAAAAGCTAAACGTCGAAAATATTGATTGAAAGGAAAACATAGGTCATGGAGGGACCGATCTACATGATCTACGATTTCACTGATCTACATGAATGTAGATCAGTGAAACATAGTAATAAATTAAAGGAAAAAAATTAATTGCTATAATTATAATTTTAATAATAAATGAACAGGCAGCTAGGAAGAGGTATAAAATATAAACATGTACATTGCACGAAATCATTATAAAAGTAATCGTTGTTTAAAACCAATCTGGTTTTTGAAACGATAGCCTACCGTTTAGTATTTTTCTTAAAGAGTTTATATAACTTGAAATTATAAATTGAAGCTTAATTATTATAAATTGTAGCTCAATTATTATAAATTGTAGCACTATCTTTCGTGTAATACCTGATTTAAAATTAATAAACTAACTACATGTGTACGCGACAGATCGATTAAATTGTTCATTATTCAATAATTATTAAGCGAGTAAAAATTGAATTTAAATCTACGTATATTTCAAGTGCAGTTGGTTCGGAAATCATGACAAAATGTCGACACATTATAATAACCCGTTATTCAAGAGTTACAGTTATATTCTTTGGACCAAGTGCATCGTTGCCTGATATTTTTTCCACTTGCATGAAGTCCTTTTTCGATTTAATATAATTTTATCTTCGGAATAATCCATTAAAATTTAATTGCATCGCACTGGTATTTTAAAACCTTTCATGGTATTATACAACAATTAAATGAATTTATTTATTTTTTAATATATCACTTAGAAGTAAATTCTACAATGTTATACAATATTTATGCAGAGCTAGAAAGTACAGTTAGTTAGATAGAAGAACTAAGTATACAGAAGCAAGTGAATCTTCCTCAAGTGACCCTGCACTAAACAACGTATCAATGACAAATCCGACACGTACGAGTAGAGAAACCTGAACTTCATGAATTGCTATTTTTGTATTGAAGCACATTTAGTTGGCTTTAGTGCAGCGGGGTTTATATTGCTTTAGCACTTCACAAAGCGCCGTTTTACTCTTCTGGGTTAAAGTTCAGACGACGTTTGCTAAAAGCTGGTAAAAAGCTGGGAAAGAAAATGTTAACGTCAGTTTCCCTACTCGAAAGCAATGTCAGTGACGAGCGAGCCCAGGATTTGAACCCCGAACATACTGATCCTCTGTCGAGTATCTTACCGACATAGCCACTGGCTCTAGCTACATCTCCACTGACTCCAGACGGCAACTAGAAGAAGCTAGAGTTGAGGCAACTAGAGTCAGCTAAGGCAGTTTTTCGGAATACTAACGATGATCGACCTTGAGATGTTTTTGGTAAATTTATCACGTTAGGCCTATTAAATTAATCTTAATCTCGATCGCTAAAGCTACCGTGCCACTATTAGTAAGCTTGCAATAATTTATTAAATTAATTGCGAAAAAGTTGGAACGATTTATTGAATAAACTCACAATGATAAGTTGAGATTGGTTAAATACCATACTCATATAGCAATTTGGAATTGGTCAATAATAAAATATGTGCTTACTGTTACATTTAGACTTCATGTAGGGCCTATATTCTTATCACTACCACAAAAGTCAGTTGGGATAGCTAATTGTTGTTATATTGATAAATTTTGTGAAAGCTCCTTTGTGATGTAATATGTCAAACGCTGATTCTTTGTTAAAACTCTATCGTGATATTATAAAACAATCCTAGGCCTACATGTTGTACATGTCATTTTTAAAGTAGGCTACATTGGAAATTGTCCTATGAATCAAAAGTAGATCTACATAATTCAAATTCGGATATTTTTATATGAAAGCTTCTTAATTACTATAAAGAAAATATGATTACTTACTTTACAAATTATCTTCATTATTCTTATTATGCATAGACATATTTATCACGAGACCACTATTTAATAAATGTAGAAACATGTGTGAATACTTTATCCTTAAGGTACCTTTATAGGGAAATTCGAAAAAGAGCTACTGAATACTTCAAAGCAATTTCGATAACTTTATTTGTATATTATATAGAATATATAACAAGTGAGTGTAGTGTGTTGTGTCCTTGTTGCTGAAGAATAGACCAAACTTGGAATGCTCGTGTCGTAAAGGCGACAAAAAGATCCAACGCACCGTCTGAAAGGCATTCCGTTTGTGAGCGACTTTTATCTAGCAATTGCCACAAATTTTCTAAATCCAATAGTTTATTTGTATCCCGACCTAAACTGGAATTAAAGGGAACCTATGATGATTATGACGATGATGATGCTGATAATGATGATGTTGTATTTACATGATGCGTATATCCATGCTTCTTACCTGATGTTAAACCCAGCCAGCAAGCCATCTCGTTGAGCCTGTTCAAAGGCGAGACTCACAGCCCCCTGGTTCGATTCCGCTGATATGAAACCTATTCGTAACTGTTTATAGGCAAACTCCGTAGAACAAATTAAGTTGACATGAATTTGTAAGCACACAAAGATTAAAAGTATAATATTTCTATTTGTTTTCATTGTTGATTTTATAATCTTCATACAAATCAATGCATTTATTATTTATTTCTAATGTTATATTAGGTTTTGAATACACCAATGTAGGATACATACTTAATTGAGCGGAAATTGTCATTGCATTTAGAATTTATATTAAAACCTGGTCTAACTATAGTATTTTCTTTATACTCTCTCTCTCTCGCTTTCTCTGGCGCCATCTCTCTCTCTCTCTTAGTGAACTGCCTATTGGCAGGTCCTTGGCGTTTGTTTCAATGCACTTTTTGTTTATTGTATGTGACTTGCCACCTGGTGTTGAAGGTGTAATAAAGATTCATATTTTAACTACTTCACATATTTCTATAGTCTGCTTTGATCTTCATATCAACATATGAATTTGTTATCAAATCATCCATATCCCAAGACTCGGACTTCTTCTAACTACCATACCTTCCATTTTTTCCTCGATTACTTCTTTCAGCAAACCATTCATTCTCAGTATATAACCCATCCAGTTCTTCTTTCTGTTCCTTACGATATCTATCTATTTTCTACCTATGCCAACCATATTTAGCACTACTTCGTTCGTAAATTTTTCAATCCATTTGTTCGTCTTGAATTTTCTTCATAGCATTTACATGAACATTGCTTCTAGTTTTCAAATATTCTCTTCTGTAACATCCATGTTTCACAACTGCACAGTAGCGTGGCACACTGAAACGTATTCTAGGTCTACATATTTAGTTCTACATGTAGAAATGTAGAAATGCAATTTATAAATGAATAGTGATAGAACGATATTGCTTTAAACAATCTAACATCTCAACACTACTCAAACTTCGTTTAAACGCTGATATGAAATATTTATAAATATCAAATTTTACGAGTTCGTTATGAGATAATTATTTTCTATCTGACATGCTGATCTTCAGATTTATTCATGTATAAGCTTGCAGACTGGCTAAGATCAAGACTGCTAATTACATGACACGGAAATATTTGCTCAACTTTTTCCTACCAGCTGCGTCTTTCGATGAATGAAAGCCGATGACGCCAATCCTTAAAACTCGCAGAGAATCAGAAAATAAATTGACTTTGTGCGATACGTGTTCGGGTGTTTCGTACTTTATTAATCGTAACGATTTTACGTGTTTTTCCTGGGCGGTCACTTCAGATTTTTCAATGATTTTGGGAAAAATGAAAGCCGATTGATTATTTCTCTTGCAAAATGTTTCTTCTGATATCTTGTAGGCCTATACTGAATTCTTCTTGTCAACCAACTTGGATTTGTCTCAAAATTGCTCGATGTAGTTATAGACTATATTAGCACTGAACTTTGTTAAATTATGAACATGCACGTGTCAGAAGCCTAAATGGAAAGGTATTTTGTATCCCATCATGATAAATCTCCGAGATTAGAATGTAATATTTTTTTTATTTTTTTGTTCGTATAGTTATACACATGACATATCCCATGTTCTACATAGTATCCTTTCTTGGTTTCTGTAGTTTTCGAAATTTCCTCCATTCCTCTCCATAGTATAGTAAACGCTGCCTTTTGTTGGCGCATCAATTGCAGCCGGCGCGGATTTATGAATAACCTTCCAGCACCTTCTAGATTTTTCTTTCAAAGCTGTCAACACTCGGTCTTTCAAGGTGGTCGCCCGCAAAGTACTAACCGGGGCGACAGAGCTTAACTTCGTTCAACTGACGCGCAGAATAACCGACTGCGCTAAATCCTGACCCCAAATATAATAATATGAGGACTTGTCAAAGTGTAATATTGTAGATTCTTGGCGTTCGATGGATAGTAACTGGAACATAAAGTAAAGCCAATTCTAAAGCTAATGTTAACGTCAGTTTTCTCACTCGAAAGCGACGTCAGGGACGGGCGAGCCCAAGATTTGAACCTCTAACATACTGATCCGAGGTCGAACATCTTACCGACATCGCCACTGGATCCAGCCGTTAACACCGGTGTTATACCACAAAGATTAGCATTTAACATTATTGGACACAGCAAAATGACTTCTGAACTGATCAATGCGGGTAATCCTGTGTCATTAATTGATCTAAAGTTCGCTTAGAATTTATTTGAAAGCAGTGTCTGTAGCTATGTAATTATTCCATTTTCTTTATGCAATAGCACTTTATAGGAATAGATAAAGCACTAATAAATATTTCGTATTTTCATTCAAGTAAACCGAAAAATATTTCACATAAAGTGAAGAATGCCGATAAGCCATGATATCCCTACGCTAATTAGTTTAGGCCTATACGAATTTAGCCATATAGACTACTTGTTAATTTACATAGCAAATAATTTCCATGTATGAATGAAAATCCTGTGCACTTTTAAAGTAATAATATTAACACTGCGGTCTGACAAGTTCGAGGAGGCGAGATACAGCAAATCGAGCAGATTTTTCGTATCGTAGCAAGTAAGCCTAGCCAGGATTCAGATAATAGATTCGAGTACTACAATATAATACCCCCTAGGGACTAAGAAGACTACTAATAAATTATAGCTTGCCCTAAAATAGCTTAAGCTAAAACTAATGTTAACGTCAGCTTCCTAATTGGAAAGCGATATCAGTGATGGGAGAGCTCAGAATTAAACCCCGCACATACTGATCCGACCGCGAATAACTTACCGACATCGCCACTGGCTCCAGCCTAGTAATATCAATAGTAGAGATACAATTAATCATGGAAAGAAGAAAATACTTGCCTAGATCAATATATCAGTCTCAAAGAAATGTGACTGGCCTTTTTTATGTAAATTAAACTTACACAAAATACATAGTTAACCTGAAATGTTGTTTGCATACTTTTCAGTAGTTTTGCGGCATAAAAGCTACTTTTAGTAGTAGCGTCAATATTTTGGTACTGACAAAATCTAAGTAATTATTTTATAACTTAACATAATAATAATAATAGTAATAATAATAATAATAGTAGTAATAATAATAATAATAAACTTAACATTAAAACTGATAAATTGAATTTAAAAATCGAATTAAGTTTTTTGAGGTTTCGAAAGCTGCCCGTAACTTTCAATTAAATATTTTAAATACACAAATTTATACCATCTACCGTTTTTAAGCTCTGGCATATTATAATACTTCCTAAAAAATAAATGTTAACGTCAGTTTCATCTCTCAAAAGCGATATCAGTGACGAGCAAGTCCAGTAAAAGAAATGTGTTAGTGTTTCTTGACTATAGTGCAAATTGGCATTGGAAAATATACATGTACATTCTCGGGCTGTAACTTCAATTTTTTATTAAGCAAAGTTCAACTAGGGTTAGAAGCTGAGCAGCATTAGGCCTTATTGCTCACAGCCTCGTAGTATTGCTACATTGATAAATCCAATGCATACTTATGCAATGCAAACTGTCGTGATAAGCCAACTCTCTCTGTCGCTATCTCTCTCTCTCTCTCTCTGTCTCTCTTGCTGCATTGCCTATGCTTGCTGGCAGGTTCATGGCATGTAACGCCTCCACTTTTCACTGTCTTCCGCTTTCCTCTTCGTGTCCACATATGAGTGTATTTTTAAATCATCTAACATTCCTAATCTCGGCCTACCTCTGCCTATATTTTCTTCCATTCTGCCTTCAATATATAAGCCAGCCATAGGCGATACAAATTAAAAAGGCTTGCTTCACTGTAAGTTCAGAGTCTGTTTACTGTTCGTGGTAAGAATAATAATAACAGTAATGATATTTTTTAGAAAACTAAGGTTTAATAAATTATAATTTAATAAGCTTAATAAAAACGTTATATAGACTTTATTTCACCAATACATGGTAGTTTCGAACAAAGAAAGAGAAAAAGAAAGAAAAATAAACGAAAAAAACAACACTTTGCATACAAGTACAGCTAAGCAATGCAAACCTATTAGTTTACAAGTGACAAACAGAATCAAATCAACTCAATTACTCATTAGAATATTTAATATGTAGCATTTTGTCAACGTAGATCCAAAATTTTAATCGTACTTTAGCAACAGAATCAACAAACGAAATATTATATTTCCTTTGTAAACTTTCAAATTCTAAAAAATCCGGATGATCTAATTCGATCCCTTTAATAATTTTGGCATCTAATACTAATTTGTTTAAAAAATTATATCTATGGTATTCATATAAGATACTCAAAGGCCAAAAACCAAAATAATATTGACACCACATAATTACTTCCTTGTCAGTCGTATGAAAGATCTTCGAAAAGTTACTGTCATATGCTCTACTCATACTCTTTAAGTCTGAATCTTCGCAAGGTGGCGGCAGCAGTACCATATAGCAATGCTGATACACCCTTACATCAATCAGTTTAAGACTGACATCTTCAGATGGTTTTGTTCCCGGCCTTCCCAAAATGATGTTATTTATGTTGCATATTAATAACACATAAAGGGCCTAATGAATACTAAAAGCTGGATTGATTTTAGAGCAGAGCTTATATTATTTATTAATTAAATTAAATAAAATTATAATAGCGATATCGTAACGGAAGAATGACTTATTATACGGAGATGTTGTATTCTAATTGTAAATGCAATTGAACACAAGATAAAAAAACTCATGCTTGAATGTGCGCCTAATGATCTGTAAACACTTTTAGTATTTAGTAACGTTAATTCAATATGTATAATTTTTATGTTTTGGGTTATATTTTTACGCAATATCGATGGCACATAATGCAGAGTTGCTTTTTAGTTGTGATTCTGTTATTTTTCGTTTGTATGTCCTCCTTTCCTCTGTGAAGATATTAGTCTGTTTGCTTTGAGTCGTATCGATGCTTGACAGCGCGTATATAAGAATAATCTTCAATCACCCTGGGGATTGCTCATCAAAGTTGTCAACGCTCGGTGTTCCAAGGTTTTCACAAAACCATAAACGAATAAAAGATTTTATAAATAATAAAACAGATCTTATAAAAATATTGAAAAAAAACTTTTTCACATCAGCATAAGTAATGCCAAAATTGCTCACTTTGTGTACATATAAAAGATCTCAGTATTGCCTGTTATGCGGGTACCAAGGTCACAGTTTAAGTTTTAAAAAAATTAAGATTGGATTGGCTCTTGACGGAAAATAAGGCAAACAAATATGAGCCAAAAACGATAACTTGAGAACTTCTTAAACAATTTGAGTTAGTATTCATCGGCAATGACTTTTTATTTTTTTACTACCAGAGTATTGAGAGATCACGAGAATATATACATTTCTGACGAACAAGGAGCCTTTACATTCTTTCTTAACAATTTATTCCGGAAATTTGAATGATCTTAGTTTAGATGATTTCTTACATATTACGTACAGCTTAGTGTGAAATACATTAAGCCAGACTGACTTCAAGACCTGGCATAAGTTACAGTTTATTATGAACAGAAAATTTAGAAATTGTCGTCCAGTAAGCCGTAATACGCTATATTTGGGTTGAGCTCTATCTGTTCTTCTTTAAATGCTCTTTCCATCTCATCGTATACACGAATTATACCAAATAATTAGCATTATTTTCATATAGTACTTCTATGCCATGATAGTGTAGTGAAATTGGTTATGTTGATCTATTAGAATGTTGGTATTAGCAAGAAAAAATAGCATGAATATGCAAATTATTAAAACCATTGCAGTAGTATAAAGGGAAGGAACTTGATTCACGGTCGTTGTTATCGACCTGGTCTTTTGTTGTGAAAACCTGTCGGTGAGTTGGACTCCAGGGTTATATGTACTTTGGCATTGTGACAACCTGTTAGCGAGTTGGTACTCCTAAGTTGTGTGTGTTGTGAAAACCTGTCGGCGAGTTGGTACTCCCAGGGTTGAGTGATACGTGTAGCGTATTGTAAAGCTGTTGTGAGTGGTACTCACAAGGCTTCGGCTGTGAAAACCTGTCGGTGTAGTTGGTACTCCCAGGGTTGAGTGGGATACGTATATTCTATTCTTGTATATGTATGCATTTATATATGTAATCTGTGTAATGTGTAATGTACATATATATATTATATATATAGATATATATATATAAATTATCTATATATATATATATAATATATATATATATATCCGACCCCTTCCAAAAATAGATACAAAATTTTAAAAGCAAATCTTAAAAAATAGGGTTAACTGCGTATCTCTATTGTTCAAGTTATTCAAAGTTAACAAGTAAATAAAACCTTCAGGACAAGGGAGGCAAATAGTTGAAAATTGGTGTTGTGTTCATTTATTAAACGTAAGAAGATAAAAACATGGATTCATCTTCGGACTTATCAGACGAGGGATATGTCCCTCCCGATCCAGGTAGAGTAAAATCTGTACTCTGGATCCCAAAGACACAATAGAAAGAAGGGAGACTATGGATTTGCCAGTTCAAATGATTATAGACTTCCTGAAAGTAGTAATTCCTTCGGCACAAAACAAACCTATGTAAAAGAAAAGATAGTAAATCGAATGTGAACAAAGACGAGTATAGCATTAGCAACAACAACACTACGAGGGCGACGTACACGCCGCCGCCGATGAGGAAGAGGAGTGAGGTTACTATAGATAGTTAGGCGTTACGGATGCTTTAAAGTTACGTGAACAGACTTTTGTCATTAAACACTATAATAATCTAGTCCAATTTTAGAAGCAACGATGAGAACATAGTTCAATTATTGCATTTTCATCTGTCTTTCTAACTATCCTCTGGCTTTTCTCTATATTCATCATTCTTTCTATAAGAATAATTTTTTCTTCACGAAAACAAGAAAAAAACATTCTTAATATTTCATTGTTTTTCGGAAGGGAAATGAGCATTTGAGAAGTCATTAAAGTCATACTGTTCTTCAGTACACACATAGGACACACACATACATCAGGCCTTATATATATATTACATATATATATATATATATATATCTAATAATATAGATACATGTATATATATATTATGTACTTATATATATTAATGTATATATTATATATATGTACTATATATATATACGATATATATGTATATATATGGCCTATACAACGTATATATGTTTAAAAGCGTATATAATGGTGTGTGTTATATTATATGTATCTATGTGTGTGTGTGTGTGTGTGTGTGTGTGTGTGTGTGTGTGTGTGTGTGTGTGTGTGTGTGTGTGTGTGGGTGTGTGTGTGTGTGTGTGTGTGTGTGTGGGTGTGTGTGTGTGTGTGTGTGTGTGTGTGTGTGTGTGTGTGTGTGTGTGTGTGTGTGTGTGTGTGTGTGTGTGTGTGTGTGTGTGTGTGTGTGTGTGTGTGTGTGTGTGTGTGTGTGTGTGTGTTGTGTGTGTGGTTGGTGTGTGTGTGTGGGTGTGTGGGGTGTGTGTGTGTGGTGTGTGGGTGTGTGTGTGGTTGTGTGTGTTGGTGTGTGTGTGTGTGTGTGTGTGTGTGTGTGGTGTGTGGTGGGTGTGTGTGTGTTGTGTGTGTGTGTGTGTGTGTGTGTGTGTGTGGTGTGGTGTGTTGTGTGTGTGTGGGTGTGTGTGTGTGTGTGGTGTGTGTGTGGGTGTGTTGTGTGTGGTGTGTGTGGGTGTGTGTGTGTGTGTGTGTGTGTGTGTTGTGTGTTTGTTGTGTGGTGTGTGTGGGTGTTGTGTGTGTGGTGTGTGTGTGTTGTGTGTGTGTGTGTGGGTGTGTGTGTGTGTGTGTGTGTTGTGTGTGTGTGTGTGTGTTGTGTGGTGTTGTGTGTGTGGGTGTGTTGTGTGTGTGTGTGTGTGTGTGTGTGTGTGTGTGTGTGTGTTGTGGTGTTGTGTGTGTGCCTTGTGTGTGTTTGGTTGTGTGTGTGTAGTGATGTGTGTGTGTGTGTGTGTGTGGTGGTGTATGTGTTGATTGTTTGTGTGGTGTGTGTGTTGTGTGTGTGTGTGTGTGTGTGTGGTGTGTGTGTTTGTGTGGTGTTGTGTTTGTGTGTGTGTGTGTGTGTGGTGTGGTGTGTGTGTGTGTGTGTGTGTGTGTGTGTGTGTGTGTGTGTGTGTGTGTGTGTGTGTGTGTGTGTGTGTGTGTGTGTGTGTGTGTGTGTGTGTGTGTGTGTGTGTGTGTGTGTGTGTGTGTGTGTGTGTGTGTGTGTGTGTATATGTATATGTATATGTATATATATATATATGTATATATATATATATAGTTATATCTAGACCCTACATATGACTCGTTAAAACTCTTGTATCAGTATAGGCCTCTGTGTTCAGATAATTCAAATTCCTAGTCTCTTCCTCCTAGCCAATAAGTATTCATCCTCCCTTTGCCCTGCAAAAATAGAACACTGCTTTGACATATTCTCGCTTAATACAGACATTTTTATGCAGATATAATTCAAGTTCAACTTATATAGCACAATGCTAGGCTTTATTATATTTACTGCGATTTACTTTGTATTGTAGTTACTAAAGGCCGAGAAGTTTAAGCTCCTAGTCTTTGTTCCAGATGCACACCCTAAGTGATACCCGTAATATAGGTTTTTACCAATGTGATGCGCAATATAAGTTTTTACCAATGTGATGCGCAATACAAGTTTTTACCAATGTGATGCGCAATATAAGTTTTACCAATGTGATGCGCAATATAAGTTTTTTGCAATGTGATGCGCAATACAAGTTTTTACCAAACTGATGCGCAATATAAGTCTTTACCAATGTGATGTCGGGTCGAGTGATGAATTGACCTTGTGCTCGAGACGACTACGCACTAACAGACAAAGTAACGGAAAATCACCTCAGAATCAATGCGCTTAGCTATTTGTGCTAGGTTTATGACTAGATTATGTCTCTCCAACAATACTGTATAGCAATGCTGTAATGCATATTGATTGGCCCGTAGTACATAACCCCAGGCCTAGATTTAATTCTAGGCTTGAACGTTGGATTTGCGTAAGCTAATTTATTGCATTTGAAATAGAATCAATATTTTAAAAGAAGAAACACTTATTATAGAGTGTCTATGAAATGTGCGAGTACAATAGATGATAAAAAATGTAGATATATCCTTGTCATTTATAGAATAATACTAAACACTACAGAAAGATAAGCATTTTAGCAACGGGATTAAACAGTATTCTATTAGGCTCTGTTTTGAATCTTCTGAGTCTGTTTAAAATCATATTTTAAAGAGAATATTGTTATTTGTACGAATTTTTCAAAGTAAGACAACCAAAAAAAGTTTAATATTATGCATAATCGTATATAAGCATTGTATTAAAATACTTTACTTTAAACACTTATATATTTTTAATTTAAACATATATCAGATAGTCCTTCCTACGTACACATTTGATTAACGTTCATAAATTATTGAGTTAATTTACATTTATAGATTTTAGTTTTCCTTTTCCAACATTGGATTAAATCAGGCTGTAATTTACCTTTACGGCTGAAGCAAATTACATATAAAGATGCAAATACCGAAACATTTAAATTTAGAATAGAAAATAATTACATTAAAAATTATTTTAAAGTACAGTAATTGGCATAAAAATGATAAAATAGTAGTTTTACCTTCACATAAATTTCACCGCGAAAGCTTGTCTTGTATCCATCGTAGTTTGCTAATGCTTTGTGCGAATCTTCACTGAGATGAATACGGTGAGCTGAAACAAAAATACATTTATAGTTGCATATTAAATTAAGAAGATATATCCCACAATTGTACCATAATAAAATAAGCAATAACTATTATTAACACTACAAAATAATTATGGTTACACCTTTATAATCTCATTGCATGCATGTGATGCTACATGCACTAACATTTATTTAAGCTCCTTTTCTGCATCCACAGAATATTATTGCAAGAAACCACCTAGCTGGGATTTAAACTGATAGCCACCTGCATGTACTTCGAAGACAAGTTTATTATCACATCCTGCCATCCAATTGGAATGTTACACAAATGGTAATATACATGTACACAGCCACCTTTAGGAACGGGATTCACTCCAGTAAGTATCACTTTAATTAAGTAACAAGAAGCAGACAAGTAAAAATTTGGTTTGTCCAAAAAGTACTTGGAGAGCTATGAAAGTAATCACTTGTGATTTTAGAGAAAATTGTGCCATTGGGAATGTCACAATTTTTTTAAAATTCATCCCAGCAACTACTATACAGAGTTAAATAATACATTTGTGTCTACATTTGATTGAACTTTATATCATCTAGCAATACTCATTCTTGTTTCTAAATACCGTGATTGTATAATAAACATACATATATTGTAATTTAATTTAGAAAAACTACGCG
Source organism: Enchytraeus crypticus (assembly GCA_905160935.1). Taxonomy (NCBI): domain Eukaryota; kingdom Metazoa; phylum Annelida; class Clitellata; order Enchytraeida; family Enchytraeidae; genus Enchytraeus; species Enchytraeus crypticus. The sequence continues at coordinate 93,120 of CAJHZI010000529.1, forward strand.
ACCACACGGAAAGCTAAACAATTAGACTTGTATCTCATACTATCAGGTGTAAAATTATTCCAATTTTGAATGTCACCCGTTCTCGTACCTTCAGCCAATGTAGCTAAATTAACATGGGAGGGACGTGATCTCCTTTTCTACCGCCATGGATGATTCTCGCTGCTGCATTCATAACCGTCTGGTACCAATAGTGAATATCCGTTAAGCCATAAAGAGTGAAGTTACCATAGTCAGGTCGTGACAATTCTAAAGTGGATACTAATGTCGAAGTATCGTTTGTACAGATTGACGTACACAGCGAGGCGCCCTGAGTACACCGAAACAGGTACAGACACTTCTGTTTATGCGAGAGGTCATCATGGTGTCGCAGTCCAGAAAAACTCCGAGATTACGAACACATGATAGAGAAAATACTTCGGATTGAGTCAGGGGCAGAGATCTGGTTTGCGGATTGGGGGGGCGAACTAAAAAAAATGCAACTTTTTTGTCATTATTGGGGGGCGAAAGGATACTTTCGCCCTCCATAAATATTATTGGAGGGGCGAGGCAATTTGAAATATGACACATATGTAATATATAATAATACAATGTATTATTAAATAATGATTACATGGTAGTTTGATGGTTGAACAATATTTATGAATGGTCATACATTTTTATTTTAATAGAATTACACTCTCTACTTTACACAACCAAACAAAGGTGTTTGCATAATTTTATCAGTTCTATTACTTCTATTTCTTTACATTATAATTATCCATGAATGTTCCATTAATATGTCTGAAAACTGACATTATGAAAGAATTTTCTTTAAATTACACGATTATTTTACTACACTATGATCAATTGATCATTGATCAGTACTACACTATGATCCATTGATCATTGGTCACTAATCATCAGTTGGCCTTGATGCCTAAAGCCATGATAAAATAGGATTATTGACGATTTATAGTGGTTATTCAGCTATTGAAGAGAAACCATTACTCAAAACTTATCATCAACTGAAAACGTATTGCTCCTAATTTCATTGTTAGAAATAAACTCTCTGATTTATTTATGTCCAAATTATCAATTCTTCCGGATATGTGAAATTTTAGGGAGCACGTATGGGGCATTTTTTCGGAGAAGGCGCTATTAAACCCCCTCCCCGAAGGAGGAATTTTTTAAATTATAGTCATGAAACCGTACATTTTCTAGCATCTTATAATATATATAGTTGATTATTTTTCTTTTTTGAATTTGTCATTAATAAGTCTTTTCCATTATATATCTTCACCATCATCACATCTGTCTAAATAAGCATAAAAAATCACGAGAGCTGTCCCGGGCTATATCCAATAATGATGTTTTATAAATGATACTAAATAATTAAAATAAATATCTATTAACGTAGAAATATGTAAACTTGAACGTATTAAATTCGTATTAAAATGAAACATTTGCAATTTTCCCAAATCATGACATAAAACGAGCATAAACTGAATGAAACCTTCATTAAATAGCCTACTGTATATAGGAATTACATTAATACTGTATATTTATTGTCATTGCGTACTTAGTGTAGTGGTACTAAGGCTAAGAATATTATTGTTGTAAGCTATCAAGTTTGGCTGTTTTCTAGAACATTGCACATTTCCCTAGAAGCTGCTGATCTCATCCGGCATTCTATCGGGAAACTGCGTATTTGTTGAAGCTATAAGTTGGCTACTTCTACGGTAATGTTTTGGGAGTAGGTTGCTCTGCGGCATTGCGTTGCGATGAGTGTTGGTAAGCTTTAGGGCGCAAAGTTAGTTTAGTTAGTTGCGGTTCATTCTATTCAGTCGATGTTATGTTCCGAGGCAATGCAGTCGTTCTGTTCATTCTGCAGTTACTCTCTACAGAACTTTTCTATTGAGCGCATTTGAAGCTGGGCCTTCGGGCTCGGGCCGTGATGGTGCCTTCGGGAAGAGGAGCGTCCTACACAGCGGACGTAAATGTGAACAGAGCCAGTCAGATATGAAAGCTACTTTCGTGTATTGATTTGACTTAATTTAGATAATAACTGCAATAATAAAGTTAATTAATATTAAATGAGTAAAGTATCTCGCGTCAAGACATTGTTTAGCGGCCTGTCTGGCTACAATGACAGCAGATAACGTACCTGATATCTACGACTAGTTTCCCCATACAACATCATAATCGTCTTCCGAGATCGACGTTAAAATTGTATCTACATCTCTATTCAGTTCACTTAGGCCTATATGCTAGAAATAAAGAAAATGAAAAATGTATTTCTAAAACTTTATAGAACAATCTAGCGACTCTGGTGCATTCAAATGAAACCCAAAACTGAATGAAAAGTAGAATGAACGTCTACCGACTCATCTTCTCTCGGCCAGATAGCGAGAGCCATTAATTATGTGTTAATAAATGGGGTTCATTGTCTTATCACACACCTTGAAGTCGACCTAATGTAGACTTCAAGTTAAGGTCCATAAATATGCATTATATAGGTCTAAATACAATTACGATGTAGCAAATTAACGTCTAAACAACTTTCAGATTTGTACCGAGAGATTTTGCACTCAACTACATAAGGTTAGGATATTTTACGAGAGTTGAAGAGTTGAATGCCGAAATCAAACAGTTTTTATAATTCGATGGAAGCAGCATCGTAAAGCAATTAGACCATTTGCACTGAAACTACTACAACCGCTTTGTTTTGCCGGCGTCTCAAACTTTTATGTGACTTAATCAGCCTACTCCTATGCTGCACAGCAGATCTGCAATTCTCTTCCATCTACTCTTTCGAAGTCTTTGTTTGAATCACATCGGCCTTAAATTTCTTTCCTATGAGCGTTCCTATTTCCTATGAGGCAGTGTAAGCCTCTTTTGCTTTAATTTCCATTATCTTTGGAATGATTTTTTTTGATTTTGTATTATGTACCGTTTTGGATATTCCTTTTGCATTCCGGCTTGGATTTGTTTCAATAGTGCTCGATGTTGTCGTTGGCTTTGTCTTCCCTCTTCATTATTGCTCACTATGAAGGTCTACCACGTTAAGTTCTAGCTCAGCAGCCCTTCCATTGTAAACAGTGCTTGGACTCGGTCAGAGTTCGAGTCTGTTCGTAAGTAATATGATATCATATCACTGAGGTCGGGTTCTGACGGTGTGGCTTAAAGTGCATCACACAATCAAGCATCTTAAACAAGCATCGTCTTAAATGAGCATCTGATGCTCCTGATCCATCACTGCTAAGTCATGGTCATCAGCAATAAAAATCAATACTTTTGTTGACCATTTTTGAGGTGGCCAGTCCTTCATTTGTGGTGGCCGTGGCCATCCCAGGCCACCCCTCAGAACCGCCACTGGCTCACTACCAAATTAGAGGGTGCGAACTTTACAAGATAAATAATTATTGGGGGGGGGGCGAAAATATAAGTTCGCCTCCGGAATAAATTATTGGGGGGGGGGGGCGATCGACCCCTCTGCCCCCTCAGGATCGCGGCCACTGGATTGAGTTATCAGTAGCTATATGGTAGGGAGCATGTGTTACCTCCGGCTAGAGGCTAAACACATCATCTCTGTTTTAGACATATTTTGCTGAAGGCGGTTGGAACACTTCCAGACGTAGATCTCCTCAAGACAAAAGGATACTCGAGGATGTGCATAGGCCAAAATATACAAGTTCACAAACATGAACTTGGTTTAGATGTTGAGCCCATACCAGTCGGCTGATTTTCACAGATAATTTAAATGGCCTCCGTCATATTTGTTTCACAAGGAACTTGTAACATCGTTAATATCAATCAATAATCAAATAATTTATAAGTTTAGATTGAATGAGCCATTTAATACACGACTAGATTCTTTGGCTAAACTTTCCTTAATGTTGTGTCAAATGACAGGTTCATGATATATATTTCAAGTCAAAATTTGCTGTGGTCCTTTGGCAATCCGGAAACGACACGAACTTTGCTTTTACATGATGGCTTGACTAGGATAATTGTATTATAATTTTGTAATTTAGTAATATAATTAAGGATAAATGTACTACATTTGTTATTTTATATAGTTTTATTATTGGGAAGTACGGTTTATCAGTTGATCAGATTAATTCAAGAAAAAATAGAAAAAATACAGAATTTTAGATTACTGACTGGTCTCCTTACCGAAACACTGAAACTACAGTGAATTACATTCTATAAAACAATAGAAATACGTTCAATAATACATGCGACTATATTATACGATCAAGTCGATGAAGCCATTAAATCCGTTTATGCGATCAAGTCAATGAAGCCATTAAATCTGTTTATACGATCAAGTCAATGAAGCCATTAAATCTGTTTATACGATCAAGTCAATGAAGCCATTAAATCTGTTTATACGATCAAGTCAATGAAGCCATTAAATCTGTTTATACGATCAAGTCAATGAAGCCATTAAATCTGTTTACAAAACCCAATATTAACATTAAATAATATCAAAACAGTTAATATTATTTTGTCCAAAATATGTCCTTATAGTAACAATCTACGAGATCATTTGAGATGTATGCAACTCCATGGCGACTTTTGCAAAGAAATACCAATGTTAAGCTAAAATACGAGCGAGTGTCAATTAAAAGGAAAAGCTAAACCTTCTCCATTTGATTCCATCCTGGAAGCAACATTGACAGTGTCTCCAAATAAACAGTAGCGAGGCATGGTGTGTCCTACAACACCTGAAGCAGGGTATTATACTATTATCATACACATACTGTAGATTCATTTTTATGTTTAATTTAAGTTGCAAAGCGATAGCACGATACTTCGCATGAATAGCCTAATCGATTGACACAAGCATAATAAATAACAGACTTCTCAAATCCCTCGAGTAGAAATATCATAAAGTGTGATCCCTGTACAAATTTACCTAAAAATTCATATTATATATATATATATATATATATATATATATATATATATATATATACACACATGAATAGGTTTCACCGTGTTATGCTCGGGTGTGGTTGGACCCCTGCAGAATTTGGCAACCGCAAACAATCTGCCGCGTGTGCATAAGAGGCGACTATAGGCAGGAGCTGAGGATGGCAAGAGAGGACTCGCCTCACCATGAAATATTGTCCCCAGGATTATATTGTAATTAATCCATCTAACTGAGGAAGGCAACGGGAAACCACCTCAGAAGCCATAGTTTTCCCAAGCTATAGGCTACATTAGAGATATGTACTTTAAACATGCCCCTTGGCAGTGCACTGGAGAAGATATATAGGTTATATATATATGTATATATACAGTATATTGGCATTTGCTACTCAGTATATCATATTACAATAGAAGTTCGTTCGATACAATTAGAGTGAGAGGACTCGATACATGATGCGCACTAAATAAATTGGTAGCGATACCATATAAATGTAAAGGCCTACTTTTCGCGAAAATTGCTTTAAATTTCTTTTAAACACACGGCACACTAGAATAACGAATAGTGGTGTAATTTTAAGAGACAAATACACTATACTACCTCAACATCGAAGTTAAATTTTGATATGAAAATATTTTTACTAGGCCTACTACTTTCAATAAATTTGTCCAATAAGTCAAACGCTCTATTTAAACTTATTATTTATTTATACCTAATCTACAAAGAAATAACAGTAAAAGTCCCTACCAGCAGCACAGGATCCAGTATGAATTCCAATCCTTATTTTCAGAGCTTCCTCTGGTTTATGACGGATCTTAAAGACGGACGCCTCACTGAGTAGATCCAGTGCCATGTTACAAATCTCCATGACGTGTCTACCACCGTTCTGTATTGGTGCTCCGCTTACAACCATATAGGCGTCTCCTATTGTTTCCACCTGGATACATTCGTTTGAAATGAATTTTTGAAAATAAATGTTAAATACGTGTTCACAAATTTCATTAATCTTGAACTATTACTGGACTTGCTTTAGTAAAATTGTTTATGTTTCGTACTCCAATTCTGCAATATATTAATAGTTGTACCATTTGACAGCGGCATCATCGAAAATTATTTAATTTATTTCAACTTGAATTAGTAGGATATTTGCACGAGATGTAAATGGGACTATTTCACATCAGGTTTGGGTCTCAGTAATGTCTCTCAGTGATAATCGACATTATTTGCAATCATTTTCCAAGAAAGAGGCTGAGATAGCCTTCATTAAAGTACTACGATTTCTCAAAAGTATTCATCGAGTTTTAGTATTTGAAAAAATGAAGGTCCACCTTGTATACATCATGTCTAGAGATGGCGTAGTCGAATGTTCCATAGAGGTCATTGAGTAGATCTACGACCTGCATCGGAGTCGACTCTGACGAGAGGTTCGTAAAACCAACGATGTCAGAGAAGTAAATGGTAACACTGGAAAACATCGTGGGTGGGACTGATCTTCCGTTCTTTAGCTCGTCGGCGACAAACCTGAAATATATGCAATATTTTCATGGACTAATATTAACTCTCAGTGTAAATCTGAAATGTCTTAACGCATTGACTGTCAGTTCGTAATTGTTACTTAGAATATAAAGAAACAAACGAAATAAAATATTAAAAGTACCTCAAACGATGATGTATCATAGTTTAGTATAGAACTATTCCCTTTACTTTGGACTGATTATCTGGATTTTGGAATTTGCACCGTTTTTGGACCTCTTTTTGCTCACCGGCTTGATTTTGTCTCAATAGTGCTGGATGTTGTCATTGATGACTGTAGCACTCTAATTGTTGTTATTATTTTTATAGCTTTCTCAACGAGATAATAGAAAATGTTCAAAATGTTGCAAGAAGTACTTCTTGAGAAAATATATTGATCCTGTAATCTGCAGTGGTAATACACATATTTTGTGAAAGTAAATTATGAGACATAAAATTGAGATTAAATGCTTTATATTATAGTATTGACGATTGCACTCTTTACAAAACATATGCTAAATTGTTTTGGAGACCACAAATGCAGTTCTTGATTAGTTGCTGCTTAGAAATATATTAGTGAGTGTGCATTCATACATAGCTTAAGTCAATTAAAAATAATGTGGAGCAGTATTGACATATCTATATCATAATTCAAACACTATCTGTATTTTTAAAATATTTGCTTCCGATTGGCTAGGTAAAATACGTTTCTACATTAATTACACACACTTAGTTACAAATTACGTTTTGGCATAGATAACGTATTATTAGCATTCAAAGAAGTTATTCAAAGTGAAAAAAACAAAATAAAAGTGATTATCAATATAACAACTTATTGCCACATTTTATAATAATTCATAGTACTATCTAATGTGCAATTTTGAAAAAACCACGCCATCCTTAGTTTCAAAACTGCAAATTTGTAGGATACTTGCATGAAAGGTTCAAACGGTAACAATTTGTCATTTATAAAAAATAAGAGCACGATATTGAATAAATATCAAGGACTTTTCAAAATTTAAAAATTTATTAACACATATCTACATAAATAAATAGGGCCTAGAATTGTCTTACAAGCAGGCATTTTACTTCTTATATTTGTCATTGTGTTGATTTTGAATATAATTGATTCGTTATTATTTTTAAGCCAAAATGCATGTTTACGTTCAAAGTAATTTGATTTCAGCAAAAAAATTTAAATACTTCCGAAAATTGCAGTATTAATGTTAGAGTAACAATTATGTAGCGTATGCGCATCAATAACCTCATATGACTAATTCTATATTTGTATCTAGATAAATCAATTTAGCTGGTTATAGATAATGTCCCTGCCATCATCCTTATGCGAGTAAATGGACGTTAAACCTTTATTATTAAAGGCTTATTAGAAAGTTACAAAATAATTCTTGTGACATTTAAAGAAGCAATTCATAAACGGCATTATGCTCTGTGATTTGTGTTGATTGATGTATGCCTGCACAGATAATTAACTTTATTTCAACACAACACGACCTCTAACTGAATGTATGATCTCTCTCTTCAGTGCACTGCCTAGTGGCAGGTTCAAGGTACATATTCATACTCAAAGTCTGCTTTCTCGCTCCATGAGAGCACTCCTTAGATCAACATTTTAATACTTTCACAAAGTCTATGCCTTATCCATACCTAATGCAGCCTATAGCTTGGGAAAAATATGGCTTCTGAGATGGTTTCCCTTTGCCTTCCTCAGTTTAGGTGGATTAATTACCATTTAATCCTGGGAGAAAATATTTCATTTTGAGATGGGTCACCTCTTGCCATCCTCAGCTCCTGCCTTTGGTCGCCTCTTGCGAACACGCCGCAGATAGTTTGCGGTTGCCCTATTATGCAGTGGTCCAACCACACCCGAGCACAACACAGGAAATGTATGATATATATGTAATATTAGATATATTTATACAGAAAAATTTACCTTTGTTATTGAACGGTATTTAATTTTAAATGTAAAGAATCTTCAAAGTGGCTGACTCATACCGAGGTATCATACTATGTAGAAGTAGGTCAGTTTTCTTCTTTTCATCCACGAGCTCCTCAGTTCTTTTTTCAACCAGTGACTCCAAATTATTGGCGTATTTTTCCAATTTCTCAAGCACATGATCGACTATGTCAATATTTCTGTAGAAAAATAACAAACCAGTAGCATCACATAAAGTCAAAAATCTAAGCCACAGAAGGCTTAATTCAAGGCTATATCAATCTAATTTTACAACAACGAGAAACACTAAGGGCGTCTAACAAATATAATATACAGAATTCTGTAAGAAAATATAAAATTGGAAAATCTCTTATCGCATAATATTAGGAACATATAGTGACATAGCTAAGTTGTTAGCTTAATTAATAATTAAGAAATGTCATAGCCCATTACCTGCCCTTGTTAGTCTTTTTCAGACCTTTGCCAACATCCACAAAACTTGGCCGATCTTGAGGTGCTTCTGACCAACACTGAACGATGATATCCTGTAATTCTGGCATCTCTTCAATAGGAGAAGGAAAGACTGGTCTGAATGGCTGTAGGCCTCCGTCACCTGCCCCGATGATTACTTTCTCTAATGCATCTACATGACATGAATTGTATTTGAATAAATTCCTTGGGAATTCTTCTGTCAAATAATGTTAAGCATGAAATGGCTTGTGAATGGTAATTACTCTCATAAACGATGAAAGCTTTCACGATATTTCGAGCCAGAATATTAGGAAATGTTCAAATAAGCTAGTAGCAAAATAAATGTAAAAATAATTAGTTCGTATTTGATAGCCATAATGACAGGCCACGAACCTGTAAAGCGGTCTCGAAGACCGGATAACGGCCATGACATCCGCTATAGAAATTGTTAAAGGCTATTTTTATATTATCATTATTTACTTTGATACAAAGGGAGGATGTATAATAAAATACATAACAGTGATTCATATGGTATTTTCGTTTTGGACCACTCTCTAGCAAGGTAATTATTTGTTAGAAAATATCATATGCGGATCTCTTACTTCAAGAGCGTTATACGGCGTCTCTGTATTAGGCTATTACTACAGCAAAAAAAATTATTACCTTGCAATTTCTAAAGGCAAATCTTGCAAATGACAAAAGTCAAAATTAGACCTTACTAAATGTATATACATGTAGCGAAATATTACAAGAATTAGAGTTTGTCCTAGATAATAGTGTGAGATCGAACTAAAATGGCTATGCAAATTGCACTATTGATTTGAATGTGAATTAATTGCCTCCTAAATTACCCACAATTCATTTATGTCTCCTAGTGCACTGCACACTGGCAGCTTCATTGTATATAACGCCTCCACTCTTCTCTATCCACCGCTTTCTCTTCATGTCCACATACGAGTGAATATTTAAATCATCTAACATTCCTTTTGATAAACCATTATCTTTGGGGATTCTGCCAATGAAGAGTTTGGCCCCTATGCCTTCCTCTGCTTCGACTAACATTATGTTCACATAGAACACATGTTATTCAATTGTACTGAAATCAAATTTCGTGCTTTTGGTGATAATGCTTTCTTTCTTTAATAATTTGTATTGTTCTTCCCTATCTCTTCCTCTCTCTCTCATTCATAAGCTCTACACTTACTTTCCAATTATATTAAAAGCTTTTATATCGCTTTGTTTCTCACTTAACTTCATATATCATTCCATTTCAAAAGAATATTCCAATGTTTGTGTGACGATATTTGTAAAATAAGTTGAATTTAAAAAATCATAACGATACTTTCATATATATTGTGTATTTGGATTTCTATGAATTTTTATCAAGACGGCTACAGTTACTCTACTCCAAACTTCATTAAATGTGAATTACTTTCAGTAAATTATTCCTCTCATATCAGTCTTTCAGTAAAATCGCCCTATGTGAAGATAAAGTGAGCATTTTTGAGCATTTTTAACATTTTTTTAGCAGTTTTTGACTTGTCCGAAAAGGATTTGCAAATGCAATCAAACATCGAAATAAAATGACATAATGATTATCTCATACGAAACGAATTTAGCTCATACTAGACAAATATGATTTATGAATTAGCCTGTAATAAGAGGCCGTACATGTGAATAATTTTACATTTTGGATAACGTAATATACCTCTACAGGTATTTCCTTCTATAAAGAACGGCGGAGCTCTGTAGACAATCTCTTGGACTACGATAGCGAAACTGTAAACGTCTCCTTTCTGAGTCCCGTAGTCCGGTCTGACGCTCTGACGAAGCAGCTCTGGAGCAGTCCATAATTGACTGCGATATCTACTTTCATCTGATTCCTCGTCACGATTGATTGGTATCTCGGGACGAAATAAATTATCGTCATCTGAAACTAGTGTTTTTGTAATTCTGAATGCAGGAATAACTGGACACTTAACTTTAAGTGACCATCGGTTGTCCACTCTACAAGTCACGCTGCTTAGTTCACCGTGTGAACGAATGGGAGATTTATGCAAATACGTCATACCCTGCAACAAGCATACATTCTCTCTATAAATAGCACACTAGCACATGTGGGGTCAAATTGACCCTATAATGTTTGACAATTGAGCTACATAAGTTTTCGTTGGTTTTGAAATTTTATTTAAAGCCAATGTTTTATAATGTGCAAAACGATCATTTGTTTATTCAGTTTTTCTGAGAATTTCCCAAATTTTGTGAACATTTCTTTCCCCAGTTGGTAGATGTGGAGTCATTTGACGTATATAAGATTACTGAATTCTTAATGAAATTTTAATAGAACCGACTCAAAAATCGTGGTCGAAGATCGATATAAACGCCGCACTCGACAAATTTTGTCGATGGCAGGCTTGTAGAAAGACCTCTCGATCAAGAAAACGACGACTGTCGGGAAGAAAATGACGACTGTTTGCTCGATCATGCAAGTAAATCGTTCTCTCGAAGGTTATTCCACTGCTTTTGCCCTCGATAAGTTATTTATTTGAAATTATCAAAAACTGGAAAATGGCAAGGAGCTAACAAATGTAGCATTGTTAAGAGGACCCGACTAAGATTCCAACAAGATCTCACATCGTATATACAGGTACATATATACATTTATATAAAAGTATATATATATATATATATATATATATATATATATATATATATATATATATATACACTGTGTTTTTTATAACTGATACCCCAAATTGTTGTAACAATAAAGTTTGAATATCTTTAATAACGTGAAAGTTATAGTTTTGTGAATAGGAGTGGGGTCAGATAAGAAATTTCCAGTACAGTATTACGGGCGTGTTACATGCAGCTTAAAATTATCTCTGTAAAAATAATAGCGAATACGTCACAATATTTCAGCTAATGCTATTTTGAAGAGTAATCACTTCTTTGCAAAATGAAATAAATACGTGCTGATATATTCTTAATTGACAAAGTTATTGAACTTTTAATGCATGTAATGCATTTCTGGGTACAACTGCTATCACCGCATCCACTGCAGCGGAGTCCTCTTTTTCGTTTATTCTCTTCATGCAATGCATGCATAAAAAGTTCAACAACTTTGTAAATTAAGAACATATCAGCACTTATTTTAAGGCGTACTGAAAAAAAATTATTGCTCTTAGAAATAACATTAGCAGAAATTTCATATTGCATGTTAACTAGTATTTTTATAGAGATATTCTACGCTAAATGTAACACGCCCGTAACCCTGTACTGGAAATTTCTTATCTGACCCCACTCCTATTCACAAAACTATAATTTTCACGTTATTAAAGATATTCAAACAAAATTTCTCTATGTTCTGTAGATTTGGCTGCTGGTCTAGTGCTGTAAATTTCAAGACCATAAGTCAACTTTTTACGACTATTTTGTTAAAACAATTTGGGGTATCAGTTATAAAAAACATAGTATATATATATATATATATATATATATATATATATATATATATATATATATATATATATATATATACACATGTATGTATGTATGTATGTAAAATATTTACATGTGCAAGATTCTATCCTGGCAAGCGCCTTTAAAATATGTTGAACATAATATGCGTATACGTACATTAATTAGATCTTGTATTAGAGCAAACTTAAAGAACCAGTCTAATTTCACTGACTCGTCTTCCAGAATATCCTATAATAGAGGAAGCAAGTCTTTAATTGTCATATAGAAAACAAATTCCGAATATATTTAAATATTTATATATTTATCTCAAAAATTGTCAGGATTTCAGGAGATTTGCCGATGATGAGGTATGATTGCTAGTAGCGAAGCCGGTTTACAGAAAATTGTGGATGTCCTGAACATTACTGCTGCGTAGTATTGAGTGACAGTTAATATAAAGAACACAGAAGTGATTAGACTGTTTCGAAAAGAAGGAAGAGCCAATATTTAAGTATAAACAGTACAAAGTTAATACAGTACGAAGTTAGAACAGGTAAAGAGTTTCTGATATTTGGGACATACACTTCTGATATTTGGGACATACACTAAAAGACGATGAGAAATGATGAATATAAATAAAATTTGGAATTGCTCAACACAAAGATGCATTCAATATGTGGAAAGAAATACTAACGAAATATTTGAAGAAAACCACGAAGATAAAGAGTTTATGGACTTCATTTTGGATCAGGCTGCTGTACATTTATGAAACGTATACGTTAAGAAAGGGAAGATTTTAGAAAAACTGGAAGCATTCGAAATACAGCTATAGGGAAAATCGGAGAAGATCAAAATGGACTGACAAAATTAAGAACGTTGATGTGCTAACTAGGGTTGGCATAAATAGACAATTGATAGATATCATACCAAATAGAAATCAGAACAGGGTTGGTCGTGTACTAAAAGAAAATGGTTTTCTGAAAGAGGTAGAAGAATGAAGTATGCAAGAAAATAAGTTTTTGGAAGACAGAGACTTGTGATGTTGGATGATTTGATATAATTAGTAATTGCACGAGATTCCAAAATTAATTCTAAAAAGTGTCAATTAGATACGTAGCCTAATACCATAAATAGTATTAAAACTATATATTTAATATAGCTCTGAGCCAAGAGGTATTATAAATTATTTTATTAACGAAACAATTAAATTATAATTGTTTAATACTACAAAATCAATATATCTTTGAATATAACACATTGCACTTAATCGCAAGTTAGTCCTGGGAAAACGAGCTTCAGAGGACTTTCTACAGATTATATTAAGATTGTTCAACGTGTTATAGTGAAAGCAAGAAAAATAAAATCAGAACAAAATTGTTACGAGATCCACTCAAACCTGCAGCGTTCCACGCTTGCATCGTTGCAACACGTAGCTGACGTGATCCGATTCAATACAAGCTCCTATGAAGGACTGTATGTTGTCGTGATTCAGTTCCTTCATCTGAAAGCATAATATCCTAGGAGAAAAAGCTGAGAAGATATTGCTTTGCTTAATCTTTAAACGCAGTAGCTACTGCTAATTTCTACATCAACAACTGATTTGCTTTAAATATAACAAATTTATAATCGTCATCTTTTCTTAAATCCCAGTTTAATAACGGACGGTATACGAATATACCTTCTTCGCTTCTATCTGTCACAAACCGTGTTGCATTGACGTCCCTGAAATCCTCCTTGATTGAGGAAACGGACATTAAACTTTTATTAATATTATTAAACCCATCATTAGCTAATTGCTCATTTTTACATGTGCTTAAACTCTTTTTCGTTTCGGGAGAAGATATTTAATTTAGGCCGATGTTTAATTAACGTCAAGGCATGAAATACAAACTTGCACAATGTCACTCAAATGGGTGATCAATGAGGTTACATGGAAACATGAGGATACTAGCAAGTCGACAACCAGAAATCATAGGCAAACATATATTATGACAACCGCTCTCAATGATGCGCCTATTTATGCAGAATACAATACAGAATATTCTCACAAAGTTGCAGAATTACAGA